>ML806991.1:17653-44753 GCA_009831015.1 Picea engelmannii | reverse complement strand
GAGGCTTCTTTATTTCTGCTCAAGTGCTCAAAATTACATCTCAGCAATGCCCATAGGCTACAAGACTGATCTGGTCTTATTGTCCCAGATCTCAAGAACCCAATGCAAGAAACGGCACGCAAATCTGATGCTCCAAGCTCCCAAAAATGATCCGACGGCGTTTCCACCTCAAGGGCTTCCCTTCAACAAATTGTCTTTGGCTTGGCTTTCCAACAGCATAACTCTGCAAAAATGACTGTCCCTTGGCCTCAAACAGGCCTGGTTTATATAGGAAGGGAGTTGGTTTCTCATTCCTAACTTCCTCCAAGAATCTGGCCTCCAAAAAAGCCCAATATCCCCCAAAAATGGAGAAAATCAGCTAAAAATAGGTGGTATTAATTAAAAAATACCCATTCTGTTTTACACAAAAACCAAAAATTATATAGTTCTGTTGGCATATTTGGGCGCAGCCCCTTTTCCGGGTGCAGCCCCTGGATCCCTGGTCACATGTATCGGCATATGGCCGAGCGCTTTACGCGCTGGCCACCGCGCATTGGCCCTAGCTCCCGGGTCATATTGCGTTTGTATAGGCCCGTGGCTTACCGTTTCAACTCCCGCGCTATTTTTGGTGTAACGGCCCGGTTCTATGGGCTTATCCATAGGTCCACGGTCCATCACTCTTTTAACCGCCCGCCAAAATTCTCGCGCCTTCGGTTGTTTTCCCGGGTCATATGGTCGTCGGTTGAACCAAGGGCTGGGGCTAGGCCCCGACCCTTTTTTTCCCGCCGTGGAACTTTAAACCAATTCAAATATTATGTTGCCCGTTTAATATAATAAGTCTGACCGCTGGTGCCGTGGTTAGCCCGTATGTGTGAAGTCGTTTGTGCCCGGGAGGTCGTGTGTTCGACCCCCGGCCGAGCCAATACAATTTTAAACATAGAAACCGACGAACCAATAGTGGGGTGCCATGTGGCAGCCCAGGATTGGGCCATGTGGCACCCTTTTCCACCAACCAGAATGTGCCACGTGTCGGCCTGCCATTGGCCCACGTGTGTCGCCACGTCAACCACCGTACGCCTCTGTTAACTGCCGCGTGTCCTGCCGTACTGCACAGTCACCTGCCGCGTCATCTGCCATGTCACCATGTTGACGTCAGTGTGCCACGTGTCACCCTGTGAGTGGTGACACGTGTCACATTTTTACTGGTCCAATCGTACCCTGAAATCGCCAAATCCGTGTGACACGTGGCGCGTCCTGGTGACGCCACATGTCCTTCCATATGGTCTGCCACGTGTCGTATTCTGGTACCACCACGTCATCGTATGGACATGCCACGTCAGCACTATACGGCCTGACACGTGTCTGTACGGACAAGTACAGTCAGCATCCAAAATTTTGCCTGTTTGGCTTTTCGGACAGAACGCGATATCTTCTCCATACGGACTCCGTTTGACATAAAAATTATACCACCAGAATCAGGAAGACGAGACGGACGCAATGGTACAGGTTTCGTCGCATTCCGAGCACTTTAATTTTTGAGCATTTTTCAAGCCCTATCAGGCCTCTGGATCCGTTTTCAGATCATTTTTATTGCTAAATCTGTCTCTAAATATGATTTGACCATTCTGTTCGTAAGGATGTTGAAATTTTAAATGATCAAGATATAGATCTTTTTCCTTTCTCTTATATTCATAAAGCTCATTTCTATCCCGCACAGATAAGTTTTCTCAGCAAATTGATCTCTATATGTATATGCATTTTTATTACAGGAGAGCTAATTCACAATCTTTTTTCATGGCCCCACGAAAAGCATCTAAGACAAGTGTTGAGATTTTGATACAAGGCACCGATAATCTTTCGGATACTTCACCTCGAAGCATTGATTCTGTACGAACCTGGTCATACATCTCAGAGGTTTTGCAATCAGAGTTGGTGAACTGCTCAGACGATTCCAGTGACAAAAAGAAAGATGACATGACTACCAAATACAAGATTGTCATCCATGCAGAGATGCACAAAGTAGCGCCCAGGCCACATCTTCTGCCTTACTATGACATGATCCGATGGGCACTAGATCATGTAGATATCCCTACCAGAACCATCATCAGCGAGCAAAAGGTCATTGTTGGGACCTTTAGACCAGAAATCTTACAAGTTATGTACAAGTTGCCACCCACGTCGAACTTCACATACAATGCAGAGTTTCTAGAGGATTTTAAAAGGAAGGAATGTGAACAATATGGAAAAATCTTATCTGATTTGATCAAGGATTGGGTCTCACACCCAACGAAGTTCAGGGAAAATAGCAATGGAATTTATTCCATGTCTTCTTTGGAACCACAATTCAAATACGTAACGATGATGACTTGTAGATTGTACGGGAGGGAAGACACCATGCATTTTTTCCGCCCATTGGTGCCTCTGATGCACATCGTAGCAGAAGGCTATTCTTTCGACTGGGCCAAACTGTTATCAAATAGTCTGACCAATCGAATTACAGAATATCGGACGCAAAGGGAAAGCGGGAAATCCACCTCATTTTTTATGTCTACATACATAATGGACGCCATATGTTCCATGACACCTTTTCCCTTAATGAGTTGGAGCTGGGCTCCATCAGATGTTGAGCCAGTCCATGTATACCATTATAAGCTTTGGGAGGACAAGGCCTAAAATTTCCTATACGAAATCTTCAATTGGGTAATCATACCGATGCATGTTGCCATCTTCAGTAATCCACCGCCCAGGATCTCGGATAGCATCACGGAAAATTTGAGCAAGGTGGTTGATTGGTATGTGGAGAAAGAATTTTTGTACATCGGGGTTTTTGGTTCTTTCATCCCTCTGAATGCTCTACCCTTACTTATACTCGATAGGCTGGCTTATCGCGAGATCGCCAGGAAAACCATAATTGGTGGCATAAGTAAAGAATTGAAAGGGTTTTCAAAGAAGGTATGGTCACCTTTTCCTATTCATTTAAATACCTATTCATTATTAGATTTTGGGCATGCGAAGGTCGAGGCAGCAGCCCTAGAAGATATAAAATTGGTTCACATCGAATTCAAGAGACACGATCCACACAGGGTCATGAGAAATCACTTGGTCAGTTGTGGCCTTAAAATATTTGAGCACGATAATTCACCTCATGATGATATTTTCTGAGGCGTGAGATCTTATGTTGAGGTTTTGGCTCGGATACAAGCCTTGTCACTCGAAGAGAGGGCCGATGTTTTCAGACTCCAAGAGCATAGGCGGAGTTTCCTTCCTCCATTATTACAGGGTGAGGGTCCAATGACAGTAGAAGAGTAGCAAACAGAAGCCGAAGGTTCCAAAGATTCAACACCCATCCAAGAAGAACACCAAGATGAGAAAAGGAAAATGGAGGGCCCGAAACAGGAATCCGAGGCTTCTGATCCTCCGAGTGAGCCAATTTTTGTCGTTACTCCAGGGAAATTGTCTAAACAGGTCAGTAACGCCATTGTTTCTGTCACTCCCCTTTAGTCGACAAAGGGAATACCAAATGCACATTGGATTTTTGGTGAAGAATTAACACCAATATTAGTGGAAGAGCTACCCCAAATGAATTATTTTTCGATAAGAATAGAAAGGTTGTCGTGAAACAAGAACTCTAACAAGAGGCGGGTATTGTATCCAAGAAATTTAAAATTATAACCGATGGAAGAAAAATGAAGAAAGAATAATTTGCAACGCAAATAGTAGGAACATTGGGTGCTTTCGCTAAAGCAAACCAATATTCAGTCGGGACCCTGAAAGATCAATTGAAGAAAAAAATCATCTAATCAAGACATTAGAGGCTTGTTACACATTATTTTCGTCATCCCTATGATCATTAATGATGTAAACCTATATGTTGCCTTCAGAGGGGTTAGTGGCCGGAGTTCCTAAAGAGAGAAGGGAGAAGAACTTCTCCTGAGAAAAGAAATTTCTTTTTTCTATGTAAAAACCTTATAAAAAGGGAAGTTCGCAGGTTGTTATATAGCCAGGGTGCGAGAATAACCCATTCTTGTAGGTTGCACTATAGCCAGGGTGCAAGGTGTTCGCAGGTTTCTATATAGGCAGGGTGCGAGAATGACCCATTCTCACAGGTTGCACTATAGACAGGGTGCGAGAATTCCAGCACGTGGGAAAAATGAGCGTTTTCACGAATCTTCTAGAAGGAGAAGCTTCTATGGTGAGTTGGCATCCGAATGGTTTGGATCTTACTCGCTTTCATGATTTAGTGGGATCATCCTAACCTCCTCACCTTATCTTATTCAACTTATAAAAGGAGAGGAATTCTCATGGAGAAAGTTAGATTGGATGAGCTTTTGTTAGCTTTTGGTTCTTTGGCTTGGAATTATTAGCTTGGTTGGAGTGGCTTTGAGATTTTCTTTGTCAAGATAGATTGTGAGTAGCTATCAGATCTATGGTTTCAGAATCCTTGGAGTAAGAAGTGTGTGGGGAATGAAGGACAGTAGGAAGGGACCTTACGACATCAAGGCTCTGGTTGTAAGTTTCTCTTTCAATTAATATGATACAGTAATATGTTTCTTTCCCATAAAGTTAGATCTACTTTATTACATAATTCCTTGATCATATGTATAGATTAGCTATTGGATATATTATTTTCTTTCACTTTGGTTGGTTTGTGTTGTTTTTATATTGACCGCACAAGAGCGTTGGAGCGAAGCAAGGAACAACAGAGACCAAGGAAGCGATTACAAGGTACATATCTTCTTCTCACTTCCAATTTAATTCAATAGTTAGATCTAGGGAAAGCGATATATTCTGTCCTGTTTTGTTCTAGATCCAAGTGGATCTAGGGAGATCGGTTTGTGTCCGCACTCACAGATTTATCCGAAAACAAAATTGGCGACTCCACCAACCAGTCATGATACAGTTGGGAAGAAGAAAAGTAGAGTCAAGTTCCCCTGTATGTTATGCAAAGGCAGTCATCTCACTCACCTTTTCCCTTGTATGGACGAAGCCTCGAAATTACTGGAAGACATGACTGTTTCACAGCCTCAACTTCCAACTTCTTACCGTAAGCTTTCTCTCAACCCTCCAATAGTTGATGGAATGATCAGTCTGGTCCCGTCACCGGTCAATCCGGTTGATCATGTTGTCAATCTGGTCACGTCCTTAGTTGAACCAGTTGACCAAGTGGTTGATCCGATCCCATCCTCGGTCAACCCCACTCTCCCGTTAGAGAGTGAAACCCAAGTGGTCGATTTGTTTTCACCTGTCGACCCCATTCTCCCCTTGGGGAATGAAACCCAAGTGGTCGATCTGATCTCTCCATCGATCGATCCTACTCTCCCGCTAGAGAGTAAACTCGATACTTCCCATGTTTTTCTTGTTGATATAGACTTTGTCGTGTCGGGGGGTATTCCTCCTTCTCCCGTGGAACCCCCTCCAAGTAATGAGGCCATCTATTTTGATTGGAATGTACTAACTAGACCTCGTCTCCCTTCTTACATTCCTTTCCAGATTACAGTACAGTTTTGGGGTCGGAACGTTACCAAAACGTTGATAGATGAAGGTTCGTCTGTTAGTATTTTATCCTCTATTGCTTGGAAAGCTTTGGGTTGTCCTCCACTTGCGTTGGTTACGCAGAATCTGTTAGCTTTTAATAGAAGAAAAAGTCAACCTTTAGGGACCCTTCCTCAGTTTCCTATAAATTTAGGAGGGAAAACTGTCTTTATTGACGTCATGGTAGTCCAAGACTCCTTAGATTTTTATTTACTCCTTGGACGAGATTATGTCTATGCCATGAAAGCTATTGTCTCTACTCTTTTTCGTGTGATATCTTTCCCTCACAATGGATGATTTGTGACTGTTGATCAACTTTCATTCATTGACCCCGCCTGGATTGCCTCCCTGAATGGTTCTTGTATGCAGACAGTATCGCCCCCGCCACAGGTCAATTATGTGGCGTTGTCACCCATGGCTTCAACTTCTAATGACTTAGATCCAGTAGTTGACATGGTGATCTCTTCGATAGGATTGTTAGAGCCTGCTCTCTTTACTCCTCTCATGACTCTTGAAATGGTATCCTTCCAAAGTGTGTTTCTTCCTTCCAGTGAAGACCTCTTGGAAGTCATGACTGAGTTTTGTCCCTTGACATGGTGTCATTCCAGAGCATTGTCCTCTTGGAATCCATGATCAAGAAGAGAGGTCACGAGGACAGTTTTTGCGTCTCTGTGGCAACCTCATTAAAAAATGAAACAGAGGTTACGAGGATAGTTTTTTCATCTCTGAGGCAACCTCGTTAAAAAATGAAACAGAGATCTAGGGATTGAACCTAGATCTATGAGGATAGTTTTTGTGTCTCTGTAACAATCTCGTTAAAAAAATGAAACGAAGGTTACGAGCATAGTTCTTGTTTTTGTGTCAAGCTCGTTAAAAAATGAAATATTTTCCCCCTCTCTGTTTGAGTCAAGTCCTTCGTCTAGTATTTGAAGCTTCATTTCATTCTCCTTTGCAGTTGGATGAAATGAAGCTTAGGGGGCATTTGCCTCAGCCTCTGGACTTCATGCTGAAGTTAAGCTGCTAGTTTCTTAAGCTGGGGGCTAAGTACCAACCATGCGTTGGGAAGTCGCAAGCGTAGTTTTCTATGGTTCAAGCTTGTGTAAAAATGAAACCACCTACCTCAAGCATAGTTTCCTTTGGTTCAAGCTTGTGTAAAAATGAAACCAGGTCCAAGCATAGTTTTGTTTTGTTTTAAAGCTTGCGTAAAAATAAAAACAATCCCGAGCTGATTCTTTGTTCTTTCTCGTGCTCGTAAATCAATGAGAATGTAACCGAGTATACGTTTATCACTTTTTCAGACTCGTAAAGGTTATACGAAAAAGGAACCCCCTGGAGTCCTCTTTAATCTCTTTTCAGACTCTCTAAACATGAAAATATTGTTGAGCGATCTTGCTATTTTCACGCTCGCTAAAGTATTTGAAGTTACGCGTCCTTCGAGCGATAGTTTAACCCTTTTTTGGTCTCGTTGGACTATTGTACGAAAAAGGAACTGAGAGTTCTCTTTTAAGTGTTTTTCCAAACTCTATAATCTTGAAAAACCTTTGAGTTTTCTTTCTTTGGACTCATAAAACAAACATTGAAAGGCCCATATGGGACATGAGTTCTCTTTAAGTGTTTTTCAGACTCTCAAAACATGAAAAACCCCCGAGTTTTCTATCTCTAGACTCATTAAACAAACATTGACAGACCCATAATGGGACCGAACCACTCCTTCCTAGGGTTCGTTAAACATACTCCGAGGGACTCGTCTGAAGGATAAGCTTAAATTGACAAGCATATGTTATCCTCCTCAAGCTTGCGTAAAAATAAAGAGGTACTTGCCAGAAATGGTGGGGGAAAAAATTGGGAAAGAAATGTATCTAAACCTGTATTCTGTGGAAGAGTCGCTTTTGAACATGATACCCTTTCACTCGCTTTGTGTCTAGGTTGGAAAATCCACTTGTCTCCTGATCATACTCCTTGATAAGATTACAAATCGGTCTGTGATCCTTGTTGTTGAGTCAGTGTTTCCAAGACAATTGTCGTGTCATCAATATGTTCAAAAAGATGTCCAACCTGAAAAGCCTTCTATTGTGTCGATCGTTTCTGCAGTCTTTAAGCCTTCTATTGCGTCGGCCATCCCTGAGTCAGTCCTAAATCACTTGTTACTCTGATCTACATCAAATCTTGTTACTTGTTTCGTGTCATTGATGTGGGATACATTAAAACCCTCCTATGAAAAGTCTTTTCCTATCGACTTCAACTCATTATCCAGGAATTAGACTTAGAAACTAATTGGTACCTTGAAACTTGCATGCCTCAATGGTAGGTTTCCTCGCTTTCGACAGTGGGTTTTCATAATTGACCCCTGATTGGGAGATTCCACCGAGTGTTCGAATTCATCTCATTTATTCACATTCGTTGGATTGTACTAGTGTACCTTGGGAGTCATTGACATTAATGGTGATTTCCCTTGCACTTGTTAACGGTATACACTAATGACTGGTAATCAAATGGTTTCTACCATGTTCGACTTCAACACATGTATTCACATGGTTAGATTCGTACTATAGAGTGGTAGAGATGAAGACCCCGGATATTTTCTGACAGATCCAGGTTGCGTTGGAGTATATTCAGTGTATTGTTGCATAGATCCACATTGTATGTCCGGTGGCTATGTTCAAATTTGAGTCTTTAACACATAGATCCACAGTGTATTTTTGGTGGCTATATTCAGATTTGAGTCATATCAGCATGGATCCACAGTGTATGTTTTGTGTCCATGACTTGTCTTACTTGACATGGATCTTCACATGTCGGCATTTATTCTTTGAGTCATTTGTATTCTGAGTATGGGAATGCCTACCTCAGTGATGATATATTATTGTACTATATTACCTTGTTTGTTGGCAGGTTTCCGACCGACTGTTCCTTTTTCCCTACACACACTCGACAAAGTATTTCAGCTATCACTCTGTTCTAACTTCATACTTTGGGGGGCTCTCTGTTACACATTATTTTTGTCATCCCTATGATCATTAATGATGTAAACCTATCTGTTTCCTTCAGAGGGGTTAGTGGCCTGAGTTCCTAAAGAGAGAAGGGAGAAGAACTTCTCCTGTGAAAAGAAATTTCTTTTTTCTATGTAAAAACCTTATAAAAAGGGAAGTTCGCAGGTTGTTATATAGCCAGGGTGCGAGAATAACCCATTCTCATAGGTTGCACTATAGCCAGGGTGCAAGGTGTTCACAGGTTGCTATATAGGCAGGGTGCGAGAATGACCCATTCTCGCAGGTTGCACTATAGCCAGGGTGCGAGAATTCCAGCACGTGGGAAAAATGAGCGTTTTCGTGAATCTTCTAGAAGGAGAAGCTTCTATGGTGAGTTGGCATCTGAATGGTTTGGATCTTACTCGCTTTCATGATTTAGTGGGATCATCCTAACCTCCTCACCTTATCTTCTTCAACTTATAAAAGGAGAGGAATTCTCATAGAGAAAGTTAGATTGGATGATCTTTTGTTAGCTTTTGGTTCTTTGGCTTGGAATTATTAGCTTGGTTGGAGTGGCTTTGAGATTTTCTTTGTCAAGATAGATTGTGAGTAGCTATCAGATCTATGGTTTCAGAATCCTTGGAGTAAGAAGTGTGTGGGGAACGAAGGACAGTAGGAAGGGACCTTATGACATCAAGGCTCTGGTTGTAAGTTTCTCTTTCAATTAATATGATACAGTAATATGTTTCTTTCCCATAAAGTTAGATCTACTTTATTACATAATTCCTTGATCATATGTATAGATTAGCTATTGGATATATTATTTGCTTTCACTTTGGTTGGTTTGTGTTGTTTTGATATTGACCGCACAAGAGCGCTGGAGTGAAGCAAGGAACAACAGAGACCAAGGAAGCGATTACAAGGTACATATCTTCTTCTCACTTCCAATTTAATTCAATAGTCAGATCTAGGGAAAGCGGTATATTCTGTCCTATTTTGTTCTAGATCCAGGTGGATCTAGGGAGATCGGTTTGTGTCCGCACTCACAGATTTATCCGAAAACAAGGCTAAGCTAGCTACAGCAGAGGCTATTGTCAAAGATCAGGCAAGTGCAACTTTAGAGCAAGCTATAATAGATGATCAAAAATAAATCGAGTAGCTCAAAGTTGAGCTTGAACAAACACAGTTGATGGCTTAGGAAAGTCAGGTACATATAGTCAAACAAGGGGAATTGGTAGAGAAGCTTCGGTCCAAATTAGAGTTCGTCAAAAGCCAGGTAATCGATATCGGGATATTTCAATCCTAAGCAATAGAAATCAGAAAAATGTTATCGGCGACGCAGCAAGGTCTGCTTGTTAAAGTAGAAACAATTCAAAGTAGTTGTCAAATCATTGATCAGATATTGGAGAAACTCTCCCTCAGAGAAAGGGAAGTCGGAGCAGCTCGGGTTGCATTCTAGGAGGCTATCATAGCCACGGAAAGAAGATAAATAAGCAGTAGTCCTAGTTTTCCCATCTCAGAAAAGACCAGGGGAAACATCTTATTGAAAGAATGGGAGCGAAATATATATGAAGGCAGGAAACAAGCTAAGGAGATGAGAAAATCTTGTGAAGAAACTTTTGGTTTGTTAAATGGGATTTGGTTGTGTTCCGATGGTGGAAGTAGCATTGAGACACTGGATCAGATCAATACAGCTAAATATCAAGGAAATCGAAGAAAGAGAATTAGCTGAAATATCACAAATAACCCAGACATACATAGTTGAAATAGACAAATGGAAAATTAAACCAAGTACACTATTGTGTTTTATCAGAGCCAAAGACCAGCAAGTGGAAGGAGAGTTGCCATGATTGGTGAAAGATTGTTATATTTTTTAGGCCAATAACCAAGCAGAACCTTCTAAGCTGATATCAAAGTTGGTGGAGAAGTGTGTTACTTGCACAGAGCATGTGAAGAGGCAGGTTTCTGGTGCCAACTGAAGATAGGAATAAGGAAACGAAACGCTTTAACTCCTTTGATTGTAACAAAAAACCTCTGGAACGATTGAGATTCCAGGGTATAAAAATTTGTATAAATATACATTTTGTAGAAAGAAAAAAGGGTTGGACCTTTTTGGTCGATTGTAATAGAGGCTATTTTCTTTTTGAATTAATACAAAAGCAATCCGGAGAATCCTGATTCCGTCCCAACTGTGCTATGAGTTTGTTCTCTTTGTTATTCATATAGAATTTTATTTCTCTTATATACATCTGATGAATGTTGCACTGCAATTTAGTAAAACTTCTATTGTGGTGGTTAAATTTTATGCATCTATATCGTTTACAGTTTTTCCTCTGTATCGGCTAACAGCAGATACAAGACATGTGAACCTTTAAGTTTTCATATTTTATGCTTCGTCAGATTCCTTCTTAGTCTATTTTCTTCCTCTATTTAAGGAGTGAGATTCTCCCTTGATAGGAGCCTTACTTTATAAATAGCTAAATGTCTTTCTCATATTTCACACACTATTTATTTCAAATATAACACAGTTACGGAAAAGGGCCTTTGGATTGCATTTTGTCCTTAATATAGATTTCAAAGTTCTCTTTTATATGATCAAATCGATACAGCATAAAAACTTTTGGATTGCTTTTAAAAAAATTGTGTTCCTCTATGATTGTCCTCGTTGTAAGACAACCCAATATTGAACCCAGTTTATCAGACCAAACCCATATCACTTTAAATATTTTTGATACTATACTTAAAACCGCCACCACCTGGGTAGAACTTGAACTTTCATGGGCTACAATTGAATGGGATATAAACATCCAAGAACAGTTGGAAGCTAGACAGCGACAACCTAGAAATCAACCCTAGCTTCTTTTCCCGAAGTTATACTCTCCTCCCTTTTTACACCTTACTAAATTTCGGATGCCTAGACACTGTAATTTTTTTAAAGCCTTAAGTATAGACTCTGGAACAACATTCATCTTGACCAGTAGTTTCGTTCCTGAGACATTGGTTGTCTAGATATTCTTGAGCAAGGAAATCATTTATCTCTTGATCTGAACAATGATTAATGACCTTGATTATAGATATCGAGCTCAAATGATCCTTTTTTCGATTCCTTAAACTCCTTGATATCAATAAACCAGACCTCTTATTCATAAAATTGAAATCTAAACTTTTATTTTTCTTACCCTTACAAATTTTCCTTACAGTAGGTTTATCATTATGATTCTGATTAAGTTCATTTGCAAGCACAGGGGAAAGTTTTCCTTTTAATTCATCTACTACATGTTCCAATGATTTCCTCGACGAGAACATACATCGTAATTCCTTGACCATGGGGATTTGTAAAACAATAGACATGGATTCATTAATTTCACAACCATCGGGTGAATTGAAACCCTGAATTTCGGTCCCAGGACTATCCAAATTGGGGTTTACAATTAAAGGCAGGTTCATTATATTTTCGGTCTAGGCAAAACCATTTCGACTCAGGAAAATTTCCCAATTATCTCTTATTTGTGATAGGTGTGATAGCAATAGGATTTTAACAAGCCTGTGATGAAAAAGACTCGACAGAGATTTTATGCTTTGTCGCTTATAGAGTTTTGACATTTTATATAAGCTCATTAACTAGTAGAATGGCATGTTCAACTCAAACCCTACGAATAAAATGAGTAGTCGGATATGGTACAAAAATACCAAACCATACCTTCCTTTTCATCTGATAAACTATTTCAAAATCAAAATAAGGCCATTGCATCAGGGTTTCAAGAGGTTAATGGGAATACCTTTAGGGTTGCAGGTAGACTGGTGAGAGTTCATGAACAAGCTCCATGGAACATCCTCCAATTTTGCATTTTTAAACCACTTTTCACCTTCCTACGGGAGTCTCGTCGCTCGGGCTACAAAGTCCTATGTGACCTCCAATTTCACATCCCTGACCTTGGCCCTAAACCCATCAAATATCTACGTGGAGGCCCATGCAACCCCAAGATTGTACCCATTGAATTTCCTGAGTAATATATCCCAACCGTGAGCCTTCAAATCATCGTGGGTAAGAAGAGCTTGACATTCATTCAGTTCGATTTGAACCACAGGGGCCATGGCCACCGTGAAAAGGACACAAAAGATATCACAAGGGGAAGACTTGGGATTCTAATAAATGAGTAGAAAAGAGAGTTTTGTGCAAACTAAAATGGCTCGAAAACTACGAAGTTTGGAGACTACCATAGCTTGATAAAATGAGTTTGTGAAAACGAAAAACTAGAGGGCGCGCAGAACTATGATCCATTACCCATAATGAATACCAAACCCTCCACCAGTATCAAACATCGATTTGAATAATGAATGGTTTCATTAATGTACAGGACAACAGGGTGAGGTAAAGTCGTGGGTACATCAGACCTGTACCAAGCGACATGAATCTTGATATCATTGTTGAGAGAATGAAACCCATATCGAATGTTAATCCAATGTTTTGGGCATTCATACATTTCAAAAATCAAAACCAAACGATCAATCATAGCACCAATTAAGTCATGATACCCATAATACATAAATATTGTGGTAGTGAAGTGATCAATGGGTTTATAAAACTAGAAGCTTAGCAACACATGGGTTTCCTCGAGGTGTAGTTTATTTGGTAAAATGAAATAAGAAAAACACAAACTGCAAAATAATTACCCAAAAGATGTTTTTCGTTTGAATTTCATGCTTGCAGTCATGAAATTCAAACAAATAAAATGAAAAACTCATCAGATAAGTTCAGTGCAATCATTTCCTCGAAGGTCAGGAACATAAGCATTTATAAATGTAAGGAGGTGGCAGCTACATAAAGATATAATATTTTTGTGATGATTTTAATTGTGATAAAAATAGACATAATTGGTGGCTGACAACAATGGTGACACACTGGGAGAAGCAGTTATCTCTGCATCACCAAAAAATTTATGTCAAGGGCTCAAATAAAATAATTTTTTAGAAACAGTTAACAACAGATCAAGCGTTCCAATCATAACTCACAAAATAATGCATTTTAGCATTGGATGTATTTATGTATGACAATGTAATTTGGTATCTTATTTTGATCATAGACATAGTGATGTTTATACAGATGACTTCAATACCGTTGACAGGGCCTCTGCTGCCAGTAGGCATCCATAGCCTCGGTAGGGATGTCATTTAACCCACTCTAGTACCTTTTTCCTATCCAAGGGTCATCCATTCATAATAAAAACACCTTCATTCTTGATCATATCAAAATACATACTCGAGAATCTTCTTAAACCCGGCATTTCTTCGCTGCCAGTGAGCCTGTTCAGTACCCCAACGAAGTTGCCTTGGTATCATGAGTTCATTTACCCGCTACCATCAGAACTGTTCAGTGTCCCAATCGGTTTGCAAACACTTCCCACACATTACAGTGCTTCCAACTCTCTAGAATTTGTTTATAAATTTGCAGAAACTTCATGATATTCAAGAGAGCGAGGTGATACTAAAAATCTCATAGTTTGGAATGAAAAGTCTGATCATTTGCAAATTAATTTTCTGTTTTGATGAATTTTATCATGATTTGGATAGTTAGGTTTTTGTTAAGAAATCATCTCTAAGATGGCAAAGTTCACTGAGTTTTTCTCATTAAAACAGGGGCAGCGTTAGAATTTTGTTAAGGATAATCTCATATTCCTGTGTTTTTAATGAGAAACCAGGTGTTGGGTGTGTGTTATATTCTTTGCATGTGTGTGTGTGTGGGTGCGTCAGATACGAGAACTGTGTCTGACGATCCCTTAGCGGATTTTGCTATTTTTAGCTGATTTGTAAATTAATCCTGGATTAAGGGATTAGGGTTTTGGTATCTACGGAATACCTAAAAACATTGTATATATTGTATGGCAAATGGTGAAATTCGATATAATGAAAATAAGAAAGGTTTTCCTGGTTGAGGGTTTTCGGTAAACATCTCTGTGTACTTTGTGTATGAGCCCTTGATTAATTTTTGTATTGCTTAAGAATCTATATGCATTGCTTTACTTTGCAGGTTTAAAACTTACACCAGGAACATTGTTTGAACATAAACTTGCCCCTATTGATCTGAGTTTTAGTACTTACTGCTCAAATGCTTAAAAAAATTTCAACTATTTCTACAGAACAAGAGTTTTGGTTCCCTTCAATAATTTAAATGGTGATCCAGACATAATGATTCAGAAAACAAATAAAAATCAAGCAAAATGAAAAGAACCAAAATCAAGAACAGAAAAGAAAATCAAAAATATTTACAAGAGGGTGGATCAAAAATAATCAGGTGAAATACCTCTTGAGAGCCTGGCCATTCACCGGTAAAGTGTTTGGTTGTCCCTCCAAATTATGCAAACGAAACGAGCTAGGACCCAATTTTTCAAAAATTACAAATGGTCCCAGCCACAAGTTATGGAACTTGGTATGTTCCCTCTTACCCTCGTGGGCTTTGTCCCACTTGAGAACCAAATCTCCAACATCAAAATTCCTATCAGAAGATGAGTTTGAATCAAACCAGATTTTTACAATTTGCTAGTGTTGATCCAATTTTTGCTTCACTTGTGTTCTCACCTCCTCTAGTTTTAAAAAAACATTTATTCGGTTTTCTAGAGGAGGGCACTCCTCTTCTTGAACTTCCTGTGATAGTTGCAGAGAAGGAAGTAATACATGCAGAGAGAGAATGGTTTATCTTCCATAGACGAGGAAAAAAGGGAATTACCAATAGAAGATTTCAGAGTTACCCTATCAGCCCAAAGTGCATTGTACAATGCATTGTGCCAATTCTTATGATTTTCTAAAACTGTCCTTTTAATCATCTTGATTAATTTCTTATTTGTCGATTCTGCTAGACCATTCCCTTGAGGGTAGTAGCTGGAAGAATACTTCAATTTGATCCCATTTTCCAGAGCAAAAAATAAGAGGCATTATCAAAAACCAAACATTCAGGAACGTCGTATCAAGTGATGATATGGGAGTTTAGAAAAGACACTACTCGATTGGTGTTGACTAATTTTAAAGGTACAGCTTCAGACCATCTTGTAAAATAGTCTGTTGTTGTCAGTATATACTTGTGATACTACAAAGAAGAGGGATTGATTGGTCCTATGATGTCTAGGCCCCATTGTTGAAAAGGTGTGTCTACAGTAACAGTTTTCATAGGGAAAGTTGTCTTTTTCACCTGCCCTGCAACCTTTTGGAAGATTATACATTTGCGGGATAGTGTATGGGAATCTTTAAACAAGGTAAGACAATAGTATCCATCTCTTAGCACTTTTTGGGCAGTGGTGTCTGCACTGAAATGACCACCGGCCTCACCTGCATGAAGTTCAGTCATCACTCTTTCGGACTCCTCCTTCTCTAAACAACGCAGAAAAACACCATCAAAGTTCTTTCGAAATAAAATATCATTGATTAACTGGAAAGATGTAGATTTAAGCCCAAGTGCTCTTCTATTTTTGGGATCAATATTGCGAGGAGCCGATCCATGATTTAAATAGAATCTAATGTTCACATACCAAGAATAGGGTGTAGCTTGTGCACAACTGATATGTTTTTGGTTATGTTGATTTACAGTTGATGTATTTATTTGAATTTATTGTTCCTCAACTGAATCAGCCACTAGTTTACATAGGCCTTGACCTCTAACAATTTGTGCAGGAGTTATTTCAAGGTCATATTCCTATAGCGAAATCATCCAACTATCCCTTTTCTCACCTAGTGCTTTTTGTACTAACAGGTTTCTCATAGCAGGGTAAGGAACAACAACTTTGGTTTTGGATTTCAACAGGTAAGACCGGAAGTGTTTCACTGCTTTGAAAACAGCATATGCCTATTGATCTATTGTTGGGTAATTAAGTTATGCCCCTTTAAAATCTGAGCTCATGAAGACAATGGGTATCTCATTGCTTTCAACATTTTTCTGTGTAAGTATAGTAGCATAATATTAGTAAGATGAAAAAGTGTAAAGAGTGAAATCCTGAGAAAAATCGGGACTCATCAACGAAGGGGCTTCTATTACTAATTTTCTAATTAAAGTGAAATCCTGACATTCTTTTGGTCCCCAATGGTACAAAACATCCTTTTTAATTAAATTTTGTAATGGTCTAACCATTTCTGAGAAACTTGGGACAAATCTTCTGAAGAAATTAATCTTGCCCAAAAAGGATTGCATGGCCTTTTTGGAAGGAGGGGGAAGTTTAGCAATGGCTTGGGTTCTTTCGGGGTCAATAATCATTCCATCCTTAGACACTATAAACCCAAGTAGTTTACCTTTCTCTACTACAAATATTGATTCCATAGGGTTGAGAGATATGTCAAACTTGTGGGATCATTCCAGGACAGCCCTAAGGTGAGACAAGTGATATTTCTTGTTTTTAGAAAAGACGGTGACATCATCAAGATAGACCACAACTGACTGGTTAATGAGGCCATGGAAAGAAATATTCATTGCTCTTTGTAAAGTGGCACTGGCGTTTATCAGTCCAAAAGGAATTTTCATGTAGGCGTAAGTGCCCCATGGGGTACAAAATGTGGTTTTAAGCTGATCTGAAGGAGACATAAGGACCTAGTTGTATCCCAAAAATCCATCTAATAGAGATAGTATTTCAGAACTAGGCACATGTCGTAGAATTTGTTCCATTGGAGGAATAGGGTAGTTGTCTTTATCAGATGCTTGATTTAGGTTATGAAAATTGACACAGAGTCGAATTTCACCACTTTTCTTCCTTACAGGGACTAAATTAGACACCCATTGAGTGTGCCTTATCGAGAAAATTATCTTTGCATTTAGTAATTTGTTTAGTTCCTTTTTAACAGTAGATTCCAATTTAGGATGCATTTTCCTCAATTTATGTTGAAAAGGATGGGTCTGGGGTTTCATAGGTATTACATGTTGTATGATGTTTATATTGAAATTTTTCAGGTCATCATATGTCCAATCAAATACATCTTTAAACTCTTTAAACAATTTTATGAAAGCAGATCTTTCTTTCTCGGAACATCCCTTTCCCAGATTAATATTTTGAGGATTATCTTTTGTTCCTAAATTTACAGTCTCATAGATCAAGGAGGAATTGTTAGTCTTGCAATTTATTACCCCTCTAAAATTGTCATGTAAGTCATAAAATTTCTCTAATCTCACAATGGATTTGGGGATAGAGTTTACCTGCTCAGACGTCGATTTAGGAGATCGAAGATCAGATATTACCATGAAGTATCGAATATTCTCGTCGTGAGTGCCCTCATCAATGAATGCATCTTGGAAGGTATCTTCCATATGCAGGAATTTGATGATCTGTTGGTCATCATCGAATACTCTCCAATTTGTGATGTTGTCCGGAATCGACGTCCTGAACAACAATTCGATCAAAAATGCATTAGGGGAAAAAACTTCAGCGGAAAACAATTTGGAAGCAACATTGGCCAGTAAATCAACTTATGAATTACTCATCCTAGGAATGGAATGTATATTAAATGCTAGAAATTTGTGCATCAAACTCCATACCTTGGTTTGGTAACTCTTCAGATGTGGTGACAAGCAATGTATTGTGTTTCTTACCTATTTGACTACGATTTATGAATCACCCAATACTACTAAATTCTGTACGTCCATGTCTAATGCTTTACGAAGTCCTTCAAGAAGTGTTTTGTATTCGGCAGTGTTGTTAGTACACTCTAATCGACAAGCAATAAATGTTTTATTACCTGTAGGATTGATCGGTACACAACCAACACCTGCTCCTTCTTTCGATTTGGATCCATCAAAATATAGGGACCATATTTGTGGGTCATAAGTAGTAGTTGGTGTATTCAAAAAAGATGGTGTCTGTGTATAGGATTTAACTTCAGACTGTTGTCATGGATCAGTGATAGAAGAGATTTTGGTCATGAAATTACCAAAGAAGGTGTTCATTCCCTGTGTTTCAAATTAATTTGTGGATGTAATGAAAGGGTCATTTGGATCATTCAGGTCTGTCACGGTATGCTTAAGATAATTTTCTCTATTTATCCTAATTTTGTTGGGCTATCCATTTTTAGGCAGCCACAAGTGAGACCAGTATGTTGCAAACTAATCATGCAGTTGTTCTGACTGGTCTCTTCTTAAAAACAGACCATAACCTTCAAGAATATCAACAAATATTATATCAATTATTTGATGAACTTTAGGATTGGATGATAGTCTAATCAGCACATCCTTAAGCTCACCAATTACTTTAACATTCGTTCGATCTAGCTGAATTATTTTAAATCCAAAAGGTTTTACTTCTGCATTAATTTTATGACATACAGATAGAGGCATCACAATTGATAATGCACTGGATTCGACCATACAATTATGTACATTCCTATTAAAAATCTCAAAAGTCAATAAAAAATGTGGGACATTTTTTCGTGTGGAATCAACAGAATTCTGTTGATTCTTTATTGTTGTCCCTAAAATAGTTTTATCTACATTTCCTACAGTTTTTTCTGCTAAGTCCCTTTTGTCTTAAAGTTTAGATGTCTTTTTAGTTGGGACATTTTTTGTTGTGTTTGAATCAATTTCTACTGATTTTTTGTTGTTGATATCGTTCTTTTTATTGTTTTCAGCGATGCTTTGAAGCGTTTTCTGCAAAATAATAGGAAATTTCAGCAGTTCAAAAACAGAAATATTAGCCCTTGATTTTTTCAAATCTTCAATTAAATCATACTCTAAAACTGGGGTTTCTAGGCTTTGTTTAATTTCAGTTTGATTTGACTGTTTTGGAAACACATTTTTACTTACTCCGGGAGGGGGTTTGTTCTGCGTTTTGCTTCTTGTGTTGTAGGTGTGGACAGTTTCGAAATTTGCTTAGAAGATACTGTCCGACAAGTGATCGAAAATAGGAGGAGATGAGTCTTCCTTTTCTGGTACCTCTTCCTCAACTGTATCATCAAAATTTTCAGGAGGAACAGAAACAGAATTATCATTTGCTTCTAAGATGGTTTGCAAAGCATATTGTAAACTTTCGAAATTTAGACCTTTTGTGGTCAGGTTTGGTCGGTTTGGAGAAAAAGGATTTCTAAAAGGAGGTTTGAAACTTCCTTTGCTTATGGATGCCTCCTCGGTTGATCTCTTCAATTCAACGACCTGATTAGACGGTTTTTGGAAATCTTTATGCAAGCTCTCTAAGTCTAAATTTTCTTGTTGATTTTTAGGTTGGGGAGGCCTAATGAGAATTTCTATTTTCTTTTTAAAGGACGAAGTCGTTTACGTTTCATTGTTAAGATTATCTTTTAAGCTCGATATATCTTTCTCAATTTGACTTGCCTCCTCAAAGGCCTCTAACAATGTGTTCTTTTGGACCTTTTAATCCATGTGGCTATGTTATTCTGCAAGGCTTTAGCATAATATGCAACAATTAAACTTTATGCAGGCATCAAATTTGCAGGGATTTTGTTTTTTAAGGTAAGAAATATTTGGTTAAAGACTTTCACTTTTTCTTTAAGGTTCATTTTTAAGCTGGACAATTCCATAACCAAGATTTCCAGTGATTTATCATCTCCAAATTTTTCCAGAAAACAAGTTTCAAACTTGTCCCAAGAGACAATGGTCTGGGGTTGTTGAGAGAAATACCAAGTTGAGGCATTTCCCTCAAAAGTATAAGGAAGTAATCTGCATAATACATTCTCGTGTTCAACGCTCTGGAATCTAATGGCCAACATAAATTTCTTGATGTGATCCTCAGTTGATTGCTTTGAATCTGGATCAAATTTGGGCATCCATTTCTCCAGATGCTTAGGTAATGGGTGTTGGGGTCCAGGTACATCCACGACATCTTGATCGAGCCAAAGTCTGGCAGGATTATTTTGGTTTGCCATGGGAGTTGGTGGTGTCGAAGGCTGAGATGGTTCTGAAGAATAATTTCCTTCGTATGAAGACTCTCCTCCCGAAGAGGATGGAGAAGAACCAGGTGGAGACGGTGGATTTCCAGATACTACAGCACCAAGGATAGGTTCTTCCATAGGATTGGTAGTATTACCACCTAAAAGGTTTTCGGGCAGACCAGTGCCTTGAAGTTTCTCTTGAAAGTTTGTAAATCCAAGGGGTTGATTGAGTTTCCTACCAGACTGTCTAATACAGGATAAAGCACTATGAGTTCTTATGAGTGACTGGAAGACAATTTCTTGGACGTCAATGCCTTGAGGGAGTGGTGTCACTGGTTCGATAGGAATATCAGGGTTATCATTTGAGGTAATTGTTGTTTCAAGTGTAACATTTTTTTTGGAGAGACTACGAGTTATGAAAGGAGTGAGAGTGTGTGGGGGAGTCTTATGACCTCCACCTACCATCAATTTATTTCAACCCCTCCTTCTAGCACCATTTGTTGACGGGCGTAATTGACACGCCGTCAACTGGAAGGTCAAATCCAGATCGAGGTTGTCTAAATAACCCAATCCGTTTGGAATGAAATGACCCGGCGGGTTTAATGGCTCTGTTGGCCAACTAAAGTCCTAAAAATAATAAAAGAAATGAAACTAATCTATAAAGCTACGATAATACTAATATAATTTTAATAATTTACAAGTGTCGAAATATAAACATGAATATGTGCATATGATTATAAACAGTATATATACAATTTACAAGATTTACTGGATATCTTGCGAAAAATGATGTTTTTGAAAGTGTTTATAAAAGAGATAAAGAAAGCACATACATTTTTATGTTTTCTGTTGAATATTTAAAAGTCTAAAACTAATGAATGCTAAGCAAATATAATTGAAATAAGAATAGACAAACAGTCAAAGCTAATTTAGGTTGTTCTTGTTTCATTAATAAAAAACTTAACTAAATAACAAGTAAACTAACCTGTAACTAATCGACTAAACTGAATTTATCTCCCTGTGCAATTCAAGCTCCTAATTGTCCTACATATGAGGGAAACCTGTAACAGAACGGAGCTTATACTCCCAGAACAAACTCAAAGATGCATTGGAGCAAGAATATGACAACAGAATGATAAATATACAGATCTAAAGACCTTGTGATAATCAATACTTATAAAGAGAGGAAACTCAATTTAAAGCATTAATTTGATCCATCATTTAATATTTAGAATAAATCGACAATAATTAAATGGAAGATTGATCACAGATGTAAAAGGGAACAACAAATCATAGACATCATCAAAATACTTAATAATATGAAATACCATACGATAACCAGACTAAAGTTGCATCAAACGTAATAACATTTCATAAGATGGAGGCAAAAAAAAAATAATGGGGTAAGCGTCACACAAGTCTAAAGCCAAAAGGTGAGCAGCTTCTCCATATCAGTCTTCAAAATCATATGTCCATAATGTATCCCAGCCAAAGATGTCTTCACTACTAACAGTGATGACTATTTAAACTAGCTTAGGATTCACATACTCTTATCATGCAAGATAGAGTGCAATCCCCAAAAAATAGATAGTATTACAAAAATAATCAAACTAGAAACCACTCATGTATGAGTTGGTTTGTCAAAATAATAACAAAGTTTTTTCAACAAAAAAGAAAGAAACTACTGATTAATAGAAAGTATGATCCAAGATGTTTTCTCCATGTAATCAGCATCATAATCAGCAATTTCCTGTAGATAGCAAAACAAATTTGATATTCAGAAAATAATGATAACTAATATTCAGAAACAGACTGGCTACATAATCATAAATTATGTAGCTAGTCTTATTATTAACAAAGGAAATCAAAATTAAATCTTCCTATTTTTTATTTTTCATAACAGAATGAAATAAAATTAAACAAAATTATTTTTACCATTAGAAATTAGCAAATGAAGGATCAGACAGTTATGAATTTATGATGGCTTTGAAGTTGGTTGTATTTTTTATGATTATATTACCAGATATCTTGGGTATTTTATTTTCTTGCTCTGTACATGCTTTCAACTCTTGGTTTTCTTGTTCAAGTAAAGCATTGTGAGCTTCCAAATGTTTTACTTATGCCTGCAACAACGGAATGTCCCTATAATAGCATTCTATACAATCTAAGCAAGTATCACAATGCACTAGTGTTATAGCAGACCGATGTGGAATGTATTCAGCAATGGGTTTTTCTTGTTTCCATGTGGCTTGTTTCAAGTTGTGGCTAATTCCATCAAAACCTTTTATTCCTTTGAGACATGGAGGTAACCTAGAGACAAATTCATATTGTTCATATTGACCAGTAGTTTCATTCCCAAGACATTGGTTGTCCGGATCTTCCTGAGCAATGAAATCATTAATCTCTTGATCTAAATAGTGATCATTGACCTCAATTGTAGAGATCGAGGTCAAATGATCCTTTTTTCAATTCCTTAAACTCCTAGATATCAATCGACCAGACCTCTTATTCATAAACTTGAAATATGAACTTTGGTTTTTCTTATCCTTACAAATTTTCAAGCACATGAGAAACTTTTCCTTTTAATTCGTCTACTACCTGTTCCAATGATTTCCTGGACGAGAAAATACATCATGATTTATTGACCATGGGGGTTTGAAAAATAATAGACACAGATTCATTAATCTCACAACCATCAGGTGAATTGAAACCTTGACTTTCAGTCTCAGGACTATCCAAATTGGGGTTTACAATTAAAGGCAGGTTCATTGTATTGTCAGTCTGGGCAAAACCATTTTGACTCAAGAAACTTTCCCAATTGTCTTCGATTTGTGATAGGTGTGATAGCAATAGGATTTTAATGAGCCTGTGATGAAAAGGACTCGACAAAGAGTTCATTCTCTGTCTCTTATAGAATTTTGACATTTTATATAGGATCATTAACAAGTAGAACACCATGTTCAACTCAAACCCTATGAATAACATGAGCAGTCAGATATGGTATAAAAAGACCAAACCATACCTGCCTTCACATGTGATAAACTGTTTCAAAATCAAAATAATTCCATGCCATATAGGTTTCAGGAGGTTAATGGGAATACCTTTATGGAAATAGGTAGACTGGGGAGAGGTCATGAACAAGATCCATGGAACATCCTCCAATTTGGAATTTTTAAACCACTTTTCCCTTCCTACGGGAGTCATGTCACCTGGGCTACAAAGTCCTCTGTGACCTCCAATTTCACATCCCTAACCTTAGCCCTAAACCCATCAAATTTCTGTGCGAAGGCCTGTGTGACCACAAGATTGTACCCATCGAATTTCCTGAGGAAGACATCCCAATCGTGAGCCTTCAAATCATCGTGGGAAAGAAGAGCTTGACATCCATTCGGTTCGATTCTAACCTTAGGCGCCATGGCCACCGTGAAAAGGACACAAAATATATCACAGGGGGGAGACTTGGGATTCCAATAAACGAGTAGTAGAGAGGTCTATGAAAACTAAAATGGCTCAAAAACTACGAAGTTTGGAGACTGCCATAGCTTGATAAAATGAGTTTGTGAAAATGAAAAACTAGAGGGCGCGTAGAACTATGAGCCATTACCCATAATGAATACCAAACTCTCCACCAGTATCAAACACCAATTCGAATAATGAATGGTTTCATTAATTCACAAGACAGCAGGGTGAGGTAAAGTCATGGGTACATCAGACCTGTACCAAGCATCATGAATGTTGATATGATCGTTGAGAGCATGAAACCCATATCGAATGTTAATCCAATGTTTTTCACATTCATATAGTTCAAAAATCAAAACCAAACGATCAAGCATAGCACCGATTAAGTCATGATACCCATAATACATAAAGATTGTGGTAGTGAATTAATCAATGGGTTTATAAAACTAGAATCTTTGCAACACATGGGTTTCCTCAAGGTGTAGTTTCTTTGGTAAAATGAAATAAGTAAAACACAAACTGCAGAATAATTACCCAAATGAAGTTTTTCGTTTGAATTTCATGCTTGCAGTCATGAAATTCAAACAAAGAAAATGAAAAATAAAATGAAAAACTCATAAGATAAGTTCATCCCAATCATTTCCTCAAAGGTCAGGAACATAAGCGTTTATAAATGTAAGGAGGTGGCAGCTATAGAAAGATATAATCTTTTGTGATGATTTTAATTGTGATAAAAATTCATAGAATTGGTGGTTGCCAACAGGTTGATGTCATTATCCTTGAACTTCTCCATAACTGCAACATTTTGAGGTTCCTTCTCTTTTACTGCTTCAAACTGTGGTTCCATGATCTTGCCTTTCATGATATCCAACACTTTATGCTTGGCAAGGATGAAGTCAATCCTTGTCTTCCATGCTCTGAAGTTAGAATCCCCTTCTAACTTGTGTTTTGACTTCATAGAGTAAGTCATGACTGCTTTGAGAAGTTCAAACTTTGACTTTAACCAAAAACTTAAACTTGACGCCTTTTCTTGTTGAGAGTACCAGGAGGTGCGCTAGGCTAGGGCACACTAGACTATCCAAGAATTAGGTCAAGATATTCTCTTAAGGTGCCTCAACAAGAGGGTTAGGGTTTCATTGTTGTAGAAAAAAATTGACTGCAACTGCAACTACAACTCAGCAAATCCTCCCAATCTATCTTCCAGTGGTTAGACTGTCTGAATATAGTGTGGGCCCATAACCTGTTGGAAAAATAGGTGTGCTCATTTCACTATAGACAATATAGAAATATTGTCACCCAACCATAGTGTTGCGCCTCTTTTTTCACCTAAATGAGAAAAACAGAGGTGCTTACAAGATTAGTTGGGTTAGCTAAGCAAGACAACAGTAAAGGAAAGGGTTAGAAAAACAAACATAAAAGACTAAGCTAAGAATTAAACTAGAAAAGGAAAGAAAAACTAAACTATTGAGCATAAGGACATAAGAACAAGAAACAAACAAGACTCATGTCACCAATGGAAAGGATTGTATTAGTGAAAAAGAAAACACCGAGAAGGAAGGGGACTTTGGGTCCCTTCTTCCTCCAAGGGAGGGCTCTTGGACACCCACAATTTGATCTCTTCTTACAACTTTGAAAACTTGAAAGAAATGGTGAAAGAATCCCAAGCTAATCCACTCAAAAGGTGAGGTGGATTTCCCAAATGTAATGATGCTAGTATACTCTTGATGAGAAAAGAGGATTCCCTAAGAGAATAGCAGCAGCATAACCTTGCAAATGAATTCCTTGAAAATGTAGTGCACCCATGGCCTTGTTTTATAGCACCACTTTGAGGTATTTTGCAACCATCTTTTAGTGTGAAAAGGGGTTGTTTAGGGAATTTTTGGGTCTTTGACCAGCCACCCAATTGGATCCAGCCAAGATTTGGATGTCAAATCAACTTGGAAGCTAAACCAGAAGTGGGTGGGAGGTCGACCAATCTCATAAATGCATCGTTATCGGGTGTGCGTAGCTTTTAGCGACCAAAAATGTCCATCGTGCGCATGTGCACTTTTCTTGTGTTTCTAGATGGTGCATGTGCGCGCGCGCCCTGTGTAGTCATAGAGCACCTTGATTTTATAACTAGTTGTATAGTTTTGGACCTTTTGGAAATGTTTTTTTGTAATTTTGGTCCACGGGTGAACTCATAGCTGTTTGAAGATGTTGGATTCCTGTAACCATTTGCGGATGAAATTTCAATGATAACAGATGCCCCCTGATGGATGAGGTTAGGAGCATACGTATATCCGAAATTCATCAATGTTTCTTCTACTCACTACTACATTTGGGTCAAATTCTGATGGCGCGTTCGACGCAATTTCCATTTTCTATTGTCGGAAGACCGACAAACCTCGGACCCCCTCAAACGTCGTTTCACATGATGTCGATTTTTCGACGACCTAGTTTTCGTCTGTATTGCGACGTTTCAAACGTGGCAAGACCGATATTTCAAACATGGCAAGACCGACGTTTCAAACGTGGCAAGTGAGACGTTGCAAATGTGGCAAGACCGACATTTCAAACGTGGCAAGTGAGACGTTGCAAACATGGCAAGTGAGACATTTCAGACGTGGCAAGACCGACCTTTCAAACGTGGCAAGTGAGACGTTGCAAACGTGGCAAGTGAGACGTTTCAGACGTGGCAAGAGAGACGTTTCAAAGGTGGAAAAAGAGACATTCTTAAGGTGGCAAGAGAGACATCTAAAACATGAGAAGAGCAACATTAAGAAGTATCATCTCTGACGTGGTTGCTATGGGAGCGACACTCCAAGATGTCGCAATAGCGACCTTCTTGTAGGTATTTAAAAAAAAATACAATATCAGTACTAAGAGGGACAGGTACATTAACCTTTGCTAAGATACTAGCCATATCAATATTTAAATCTATATCATCGGTCTATATTTAAGAAACTCGGATTTTTTATTAACAATTTATCCTCTTAGTTTATGTATCCATTAGATACAGCAAAAGTTGAAATCAATCCATCAATCCATTGTTTTAAGGGTTTTGGCAAAAGTTGCAATCAATCCATCAATCCACTGTTTCAAGGGTTTTGGCAAAAGTTGCAATCAATCCATCAATCCACTGTTTTAAGGGTTTTGGCAAAAGTTGCAATCAATTCATCAATCCATTGTTTTAAGGGTTTTGGAAAAAGTTGCAATCAATCCAATATGTTTCAAGTATCTTGGAATTTCCAAATTAAAATGTCATGTAAAATCCTTTAAAAATTAAAGACGATGGATGCTTCAAAGTCCAAGTCCATTTGGAAACACAA
>ML806991.1:0-11725 GCA_009831015.1 Picea engelmannii | reverse complement strand
ACACTTAAACCCTAATCCCTAATCCATGTCTATTTTAAGGGTGGAAGATATTGCTAATGATGAAGAGTGCCCAATGGGCATGGTATCTTCCCTTTGTCTAGAAAAATGGTCATCAGAAGAAGTCTCAGGTAGAGATAATGGTTTCAACATATACCTTATGCTTTTCATTGCAAACCCTAGCTTTTCTCAAGACATGGTGTGCAATGTTGATCTTGAATATTTGAATAATGGCACTGATACTTTTCCTCTGCCATCTTGTCTTGATGATATCTCATGTGAAGATGCAAGATTCCCTCTGTTAAAAGATTACTGGAGCATCCTCTTTACTGCACTGTTGGCACTCCAGTTTACTCGTTACTTCTTCTTCAAGAAGTAAGAAGCGTCGTTATTATAGCAAACTTGTCGCAACATCCGTCAAATGCAACATATTTGTAGATTTTGTAACGTCGCAATTCCGACGTAAAAAAGTCCTAAGTGACCATTGGTATTTTGACTTGGTGAACATATTAAGGTGACCGTTGGAGGGGAAAACCTAGTTTCCAAAACGTCTCAATTGTGACATACCTTTTCACAAATGTGGCAAGAGAGATGTTCCATGTGGAAAACGTGGCAAGAGAGACCTTCCAGTGGAAAACGTGGCAAGAGCGACGTTAGCGTGGCAAGACCGACGTTAACATGGCAAGAGAGACATACATCTTCACAAACATGGCAAGAGAGACGTTCCAGTGGAAAACGTGGCAAGAGAGACGTTCCAGTGGAAAACATGGCAAGAGCGACGTTAACGTGGCAAGAGAGACATACATCTTCACAAACGTGGCAAGAGAGATGTTCCAGTGGAAAACGTGGCAAGAGAGACGTTCCAGTGGAAAACATGGCAAGAGAGAAGTTAACGTGGAAAGACTGATGTTAACGTGGAAAGAGAGACGTCAACGTGGCAAGAGTGACGTTATCGGGCAACATGATTTTTTTCTTTTATAAATTTCCTCTATTTTGCGACAATATGGACAATTTTGTCCATAACGCCACAAATAAAATGTCGAAATTTTTACAATATGTACTAGTGACTGAGAGTGTCATTGTAAGAAAGAGCGATAGTGAGAGTATCAAGAGTGACCCATTGGAGGGAGAAGGGAACCTGTAGGACCCAACCTTCTGTAAGGTATGTAAAATAAATTGTGTACAAAAGAGGCAGGCATTACCCATGCTTGTGTCATGTAACTCAAAAAGAAGGGTGTTGTATAGTAACTAAAACTGTGTGTTGATGTAGACAACTGCAACGCCCTCGGGGGTAGTTGTGATAAAGGCAGAGGACAATTCTAGGGAGGAACATACTCTGAACAATAGGCAATGACACCTGTAAGAAGTATCACGAATTCTGTAGGCATTGATAGCCCAGCCAAGTTCATAGGTCTTCAGAAAATATAAGAAACACCTGCAATAGTCACAAAGTAAGACCCACCGTAACATGAGAAAGTGTTGAAGTAGAATGTAATGGGGGTCAACGACAGCAGGGAGAAATTATGGTTCTCCCTGTGTCCTCTAAGACCTCTCATTGGACAGGAAATGAGAGTCAAGATATTGTCACCCTTCTGGAAACTGTGTTGATGTCGACAAAAGGGGGACGTGACTCCAAGAAGAAAAGGGATTCATGACATATAATAGGTGAGGTTAGGAAATGAGGAGGTACATGGACGAATTCAATATGTGTGGAGATTCAAGACTTTCCTTGGTTGGGGGTATATGCGAAGTATAAGTGGTCGCAACCGTTCAACTAGGTTGAGTGTCAGGGGGACAATAAGACGTGGGATAAGTTGTGCTAGAGGCGGGACAAAGTGAACAAACTCAGAGAGTAGAGGTAGGTGGCATGTGGGATACTCAAAGTATATGTATGATGTCAATAGGAGTAGATGATAAGGAGTTCCCCAACCAAGGGCGACATGGGTTGCGTTTGCTAGGAAGGTCGCCAAAGGTGACAACAAAAATCTATGTAACATGCTGGAAATAACGGATTAATTACAAAAAGAATTAAAAAATCTGTGGGGATAATAATGTAGATACAGAAATGGGTTCCCTAGTGTAGGAGGGCTTGGCCTATTATGGTGCAAGTTGGTGTAAAAAACAATTGGAGGGTGGGGGCCCCGTAGGCTGGTTTCTGTAGTAGGGTAATGTATGGAGGGAAATCTGAGGGTGGGCAGACTGATGATGGGTGAAGTGGATGGTAAATGATGCTACGGGAGTGCAGTCAAAAGAATCCGTGAGGAGGTGCCCTGGGATTCTAGTGGGTAGGGTAGCCAAATGAGGAGAAGGAAGATGTGGCTGATTCACGACATGACGTAAGACTATCGGGACTCCCATTCCTAAAGGGTTGAAAACAGCATGAGTGTAAAAGTGCCAAGGGGTCTATGAATGGGACAACTCATGTGGGGGAGAGTGGCGGCACTACAGAGACGGATATGGGGACCCTAAAGGTGGCGGCACTACAGAGACGGATATGGGGACCCTAAAGGCAAATTTCAAAGGGTGTGACTAGAGATGCAATGGAGATTCAAAGAGAATGATTCCATGCCAATGTTATTTATATACCTGAAGGGGTTGCATTGGTGTATGATGACCAAGTACCTGCACACATGAAAACCAAATACCCAACGTGAACAATATCTGAAGATAATCGAACATACAAGCATTTATTTGATAATTTTGAACATGAGCATGCGTACCTGAACGAGGTATGGAAAAAAATGGCTCCCCAAGGGATAAGAGTGAAAAGTGTCTTGGGGACTGTCTTGATGTAGAGGATGGGGTACTGATCCCATGGCTGAAGACGGATCGAAAAACGGACACCCGAAGCTCCCGAAATGGGGTCTGGAAGTTTGGCAAAAAGGACTATATATAGTTGTAGGGCCCACATTACCACCTTATTTGTACCTGTTGTCAGAGTGATTGGACAAGAGATATTCATAGGAGATTTAGAGATTCTGGGAGAATGAGGCAACTGATTTAGGACCAGCAAGCTTCAGGTTAGTGGCCTTATCATCCTACATAGTATTAGGTTTTCTATTTGTGGGCAGGGCTTATACGGAGGGTCATACAGGGAGTTTTATGGGTGTGGGCCCCCTAGTGTGCGGGTGATATGGAAATATGCACGCATCGTTGCGTGCCTGTTACCTAGATATCCATCATGGGTAAGCCCTAAGGGGGGGAAAAGGCATGCATGGTATGCGTGCCTGTTAGTTAAACAGTTGCGCATGGGTGCGTGGTTGTGTAGTGGACAGGCACGCCTGTGTTAGTGACAGAGGTGCATGAAGGTGCCTCTGTATGGTAGACAGGCATGCATGTGTGCACGCATGTGGGGTGAACAGGTGTGAAAATGTGTGCGCCTGTGGGTTTAAACAGCTACACCTTGGGGGCAAGGCTGACGGGTGAAAAACTCATCCTTTTTGGAGATTTTAAGGTGTTTATGTTTAAGATGGTTGATCTAGGACTGGATTATGTGGTTGCAGGATATCATTGGGATGATGTCAATTCACTGGTGAGAGAGGGACTGGTCACAGCTTAGGGAGGCCATGGCTATTGAGGAGCCAGCGGTTCACGCCACTTTGGCAGCTTGTGGGTTGTTGAAGTTCTTTGAGTGCCCCTTGATACGGGCCTAGGAGTACCTCCTACAGTTCTTGATCTAGATGTGGAGTCTGGATCTGCATTGTTTTATGGTGCGGGGTGAGAAGCTAGCCTTCACTATGGTGGAGGATGTGTACTTTTTTACTGGGCTCCCTTTTCGGGGAACGCCCTTACCGGCGAAGCCCGTGTTATATGGGGACGGGCAGTTGGCTACCTTAGGCCGGAGGTATTGTTCGAGAGATGACTTTATGTTGATCTCCATGGTGAGTATCAGGGCTATGGATGATTTCGTTCATCGTTGTGTAGCAGCGATGGTTGTGAGGGTTTATGGGTCCCTTGCAACTCAACTAATCAGTGGTGGTCAGTTGAGGATTATGGGGAGGGAATTGGTGGGAGAGAATTTTTCCTAGGGATTGATGTTGCATGCCAAGATGGTAGGGCAACTCGACAGGTGTCGGGTTGTGAACTCAGGGGAATTTTCCTTTGGGTCCATATTGGTAGCATAGTTCTTGGAGAGGGTGTCAATGTTGTGCCCTAGATTTTTATTGGGTGCACTTGGTGCGCGAGAGCCGTGACTGATGCGGTGGTTGCAGATTTTGATTCACCATGGTGGTGGTGAGGGTGGCCATTTTTTCACGGTTGAGGCTGCACAGGTGTGGCAGAAAATGTCGTAGATCATACTGCAGTATCCATACTGTGGGGTTGACTTCCGGGGTGATCCGGATATGGTGTTACCTCCGAGAGAGGTGTTTGACCACCGAGGTATGTTTGTGATTTGTTTGATATGTTCATATTTTAGATAGTATGACCTATGTATTATGTATAGATGGATTTTAATGCTATCCTTTGTTTGTTTGTATGTGCAGATGTGGGACCTCACAGGCGTGAGGTTGATTTGGTGAGAGAGTCAGCTCGTCAGGGGCTGGTGAGGCCTCCGCGGGGGGAGCCACGGGCAGGGGAGAGATGAAGGCACGAGGATGTTGAGGTGATACCAACTGGTGAGGAGAGAGCGGCTAGGATACATCGTTTCGATGACCCTAGTGTAGGGCCATCACATGCTCCTCCGGCTAAGGTCAGGGGAGAGTTTGAGGATATTCGTCATCGCTTGGAAGCGGAGCTACAAGGAGTGCCTGAGGGCATGTGGTCGTGCATCCAGGATGAGGGCATCCTAGAGTAGTGTGTGGTAGTTCCACTGATGTGGCGGATCGTGGTTCAACGAGCAGCAATAGTAGGTGTTGTGATGACGGGTCGATTACCTCCAGGTTTGGAGGGACCAATAGTGGGTGGGGCACCATCGCCTGAGGGAGGGCCAGGAGGTGGTGCTCTAGAGGCACCATGAGTGTTTTTCTTTGTACTTTTTGTGTATTATATATAGGCTGGTAAGCCCATTTTGGTGTAGTGACACCAATTTTGTACCGAGGTGCTTCACTGGCCTGCGGATTTTGTATACGATGTATTCTATGTGTATGCAAACATTTTGATGGCACTATTGATTGATCTATATATATATATATATATATATATAGAGAGAGAGAGAGAGAGAGAGAGATATGGATATACATTTTGGGGTCTTTGTGATGTTCACATGTGTGTGAGAATTTTGGTTTTCTAATGTTATTTGTGATGTCTAATCTATATATGTTGTGACAAGATCTTGATGGTTTATGTGTGTGTAAAGGTATCTTGATGTGATATATGCCAATCGAGTATAATGTTATCTAGGTTATCTGTGATTTGATTAATTTGTCTTGGAATATGTGTAAATGTAATGAAATCAAAATGTCGAGATAAAAGTCTAACTTGCAAGTATTTGCAAAAGAGGCAAGGATCGCGGACACGGTACACATTGTTGAGTTGGAGGATGACTAGTTGGGAGTCAAGTAAGATGCTAAGGTGATGAATATGATGATGGTTGGCATCGGTGAGGAGGCCAATGACGGCAGTGTACTTGGCTTGGTTGTTGGTTGTTGAACCCAAACATATGTTGTTAGAGTGGAGCAGTTCATGTGAGGGGGAATAGAGGGCCCAAGTTACCGAAGTGAGATTTTGTGTCCAACGGCTGGTGCTGTCAGCGTAACCGATGTGGTAGGCCAGTGGAGGAAGCATCTGTCAATAGCACAAATGATAGTTTAGACGTGAGGTATGGAAAAAAGATTAAAATCACTATAAAAGAAATAACCTAATGTAGAATGGCTATGCTTAGGCGTAAAATTTCTTTAAGTATAACTCGTTGACAGGTTCTTTAAGAGAGAGGACCTCGGGAGAAGCAAAGATGTATGCACCTTTGGTGAGGAAATGTTGGATAATGTAGGGGCCATGCCATAGTGACTCGAATTTTCCATGACCAAGGCTATCATGAGTGATATCATAAGCAAGGACGAGGTCGCCTTCGTGAAATGAGCGAAGGTTGACATGGTGATCAAAGGTGGCCTTTGACAATTTTTTGGTTGCCTCATTGTTCTGTAATGAAGATCGGCGATCTTCATCCAGGGACTCTAAGTTCAGCAAACACTGCTCCATTGGAGCAGTGTTGGGTAATATCTCAATTGTGGTGCGTAAGGTGGGAATTTCACACTCAATAGGAAGAGTGGCCTCTACCCCATGGACTAGATGAAATGGTGTGAAACCAGTGGTTGTTTTCATGGTCATACAGTAAGCCCATAGCATGGAAAATAACATATGATGCTAATTGGTCTTATGTTAACTATGTGTTGTAACATGGTCTTGAGGACCTTGTTAACTGCTTTGACCTGTCCATTGGATTGAGGGTAATATGGTGAGGCAAAATCATGGGAGAATCCTAACCAGGATGAGAGTTTGACAAAAATCTCATTCTCGAAATGTTTCCCATGATCAGAGACTAGTTGGAGTGGTACTCCAAAGCAGGATATGACATGATTAAAGAAAGAATGTGATATGGTGTCAGCGGTGTTGTTGAAGGTAGGCATGGCTTCAGCCCATTTTGTGAAGTAATCGACTACGACAACGATGTATTTGTGTCCATTACTGGATGGGGGGTTACAAATCATGAATTTGATGCCCCATTTACAAAAGGGGCCTGTAGTAATGACTGGGTGGAGAAGAGAAGGTGGTGCTCGTGCTTTGTTGGCATAAATATGACATTTATTGCATCTCTTCATGGCATGAATGCAATCGTGAAACAATGCAGGCCAAAAGTAACCTGCTCAGATGATTTTCTGAGTAGTGGAAATCCCCAAAAGATGGCCCCCACACGCACTGCTATGGCATTCGTTCAAGACTCTATCGACCTTGTCAATAGTCAAGCATCGACGGAGTATGGCGTCAACCCCTCGCTGATATAAAATATCTTTGATGAGGAGATAGCGGGGGGCTTGGTGGTGAATACGACGTCGATCATCTTGTGAGAGGTGGTTACTGAACTTTTGGGTTCAGAGGTATATGAGGAGGTCGTCGTACCAAGGATCATCCGAAGTGATATAAAGAGATGTTCATCGGGGAAGTCGGTATTGACGGGGGCACTGGTAGTATCGGAGGGGAAGGTTGTAACAAGTTTGGCGAGGATGAGAGATTTCTTTCTCTTGGGTGTTGAAAATTCGAGATCATACTCCTGAAGGATAACGATCCATTGGGAAAATTTTCCATTAATTTTTCGATGACTGAGAAAGTATTGCATGGGGTTGGAATCTACTATGACTTTAGTCGTGCGAAGTAGAATTTAATGGCGCAGTTTCTGGACTGCGAGGACGACTGCAAGGGTTGGTTTCTCTTCATGATTATACTTCAAGGGTGGCCCTAAGAGGTTTTTACTAATGTAGTAAATGACATTCTCACGATCGTCATCATCGATTTGAATGAGAACTCCTGCTACCAAGAGAGTTGATGCTGATATGTAGAGGATATAGTCATGATTATAGGTGGGTGAACTAATTAAAAGGGCATTGGAGAGTGCCATTTTAAGATCGTCAAACGCTTTTTGGGCATGTTCATCCCAATGAAATGGCATGTCATGGCATAGTAAGTAAAGGAAAACGTGTGCTCGAGTGGCATAGTCTGGGACAGATTGTCATAGAAAGTTATCTTTTCCATGTAGGCTCTGGAGTTGGCGTAAATTCTGGGCGGGTGGAATTTCTGTGATGGCCTAGACTTTGAGGGGATCCATGGTAATACCAATTTGGGAAATGATGAATCCTAGGAGGCATCCGGAAGTGATGCAGAACACACACTTGAGGGGGTTCAAGTGGATGTTGTACTGACGACACCATTGGAAGATGATCTGTAAATCATCAAGATGTTGGGTGCATTTTTTGCATCGAGTTGTGAGTTCGTCCAAGTATGCGAGGATGATATGAGCTATATCGTGGAAAATATATGTCATAGCCCATTGGAAGGTTGCACCAGCATTTTTTAGGCCAAAAGGCATGACACGATATGCAAAAGTACCCTAAGGGGTAGTGAATGTGGTTTTGTATTGATCAGTTGGGTGGATTTGGATTTGGTTATAGCCAAAGAAACCATCCATGAAGGATAAAGCCTCGTGGCCTGCGCAATCATCGATAATTTGATCGATGAAAGGCGTTGGAAAGTTGTCTTTGGGACAGGCGTGATTGAGATCGTGAAATTCTGTGCATACCCGGATAGTGCCCTGTTTTTTGTTAACAGGTACAGCATTGGAAACCCGTGAGGTATAAGAAATGGGGTAGATAAAGCCAACCGCGTGTAATTTGTCAATCTTGGCTTTGGTAGTCGTGGATTTGGACAGGTGTAGTGGTCGTTGTTTTTGGTGAATCGGTGTGATATCAGGCGAGGTGTCTATGCGATGTTCGATAATAGAGGGATCAAGGCTAGGCATCTCTATGTATGACCAGGAAACAATATCCCGATATTCTTGGAAGAGGGCATTATAGGCGGTGATTTCTTGAGGAGTGCATGCAGCGCCAATGGTGATTTCCTCGACAACTCCATTTTTTATGCAAATATCGATTTTGATGGTGGGGGAGATGTTGGCCATGTTGCCTTATTCAAAAGCATCAAGGGCAGGGATGGGGTTGTTGAACGAGTCAATATGCCCTGATGGGATGAAATCCTTGGTTTTGACTGCGTATATGGGGTGTTGGTTAGGAGGTGTGAAGGCTTACTATGAAAAGAAGAGTGCTCTGTGGTGTAGCGCATCCCATGGGTAGTCAGGGGTGGTTAATTCCTCGAGTATGTCCTCATCACAATGGAATTGGCAGGAATACAAGGGATATAAAAGAGTGACATCGGTGATTGTCACCGTGTGGTTGTCCTTTGGGGATGAAGAATCAAGGGAACGACACAATGAGATTGCGATGGTTTTCTTTTCATAAACCAAATATCGAGATATTGAGGATTATAAGTGGTAGTTGGATGTAAAATTTCCGTGGGGAAATGAATGGGAGAATTGGGGGGATTTGGGGGTAAATCCTTGTATAAGTCATCCAAGAACCATGGAGGAATAGGGAGTGCTTCTGGTTCATGAGAAATAATGTGAATAATCTCTAGTGATGGGGTAAGGTTAATCATCGATTCTATAGGGGGTGCAGGGCTTTGAATCAGGGTCATTTGGTGTTGCCTGTATTCAATGATCATAGGACATTGATATGTAAAATGATCTAAGGATTTGTATAGAGAGCAAGGGCATCTCATGCGTTCATTGACTGAAGTCATGACATAATGGATGTCAATGATGTTTGGTGGGGATGATGTAACTGGACTGGGTTCATGCTGGAAGCTTTGGCATATTGCTACTAATGCCTGTTGGAATTGAGGTAGCATTGGGAAATGGTGTGTATAGTGCCCATATTTTGAACATATGGTGCAAGCGAATTTGGTTCACAGCCCTTTGCTACTTGTGTTAGGGGAGGTAGTGGCAGTACTTGCTAAAGTGACGGACGGTGATGGTGTTTGATTGAGTTGAATTAGGTTACATAACTTGGGTAGAGATGGGCATTTTTTGGTTGGGTGTCCATCTTTCTCACATAGCATGCAAGGAGGTTGGACGCGTGGAGGAAGTGGAGTTGTGGACTCCTTCTTCTTTCGCCTGCCCCCAGCTATGGAAAGGAGGTTAGTGAGTGGGGGTGTAGAGGGTATGGTGGGAGTGAGCATGGGAATATGCATTTGGATTCCTTCTATTTGGGGTCGAAGGGATGGTTGAGGAACCATCTCTAGTGGATGTAAATACCAAACTGGGATTGCCAAAACCATATTAGGGAGAGTAAGCATTGCGGCTACTTGGAAATCTTGTACACCTAGTGGAGGGTAAAATAAGGGGATTTGACTAATGGCTTGGGGAACTATCTCCCAAACTGGGATATGGCCGTGGGGTAAGGTGAAATCATGAACTAGTGGAGTCGACGAGTTTGCAGGAATATCATGAGGGAGGGGCTCTGTGACTAGTGGGATTTCATATATGAGAGAAGCTTCCCTGGGAGGAAGGGTATCCTCACTGTCAGTTCCTTTGGATGATATGACACATACCTGATTGGAAGGATGAATGAGCGGTGGTGCACCATGGTAAGTTCCTAACAATGATGGGTCTTTGAATATTCTAGTCCCCATTTTGATGAGTGGGCATGATTCATGATTAGTGTGGATGAGAGGGAGAATGTTATCGATGTTGGGAGAAGGGTTAGTCTCATACTGTGAAACTTGGTCAATTGTAATTATCTTCCCGTTATGGGGGAACATCATGGTTCGAAAGACGGAAGATACAATTGACTTCATAGCATACATGTAGCTATGACCGAACAAGATATTGTAATCGAGTGGGGCATCGATAACTTCAATGTCAATGAGAATGGTCTTTCCCCCGAGTTCTACAGGGACATTTTGGAAGAGTCGTTCAGGAGAAGATAATCATCTGTCATAAGCTCTTAAGGTAATGGTATATGGTATGAGTTCGAGGGAACTAATTTTCTACCATACAGACTTGGAAATAATGCACGTGGATGTGCCTTCATCGATAATGCACCAATGAACTGTAATGTTCCAAATTTTGACGGGGATTTGAAAAGCGATGAGAGCGGGGAGGTGAGGTTCTCCACTATCGAGATCGAATGTGATGAGTTGAGTATCCACGGGGTTTACTGCCCCCAAGGTGGAAAGTAATTATTTTCACTGAATGGGACAAGTTTGAAGGGCTTCTAAGACTGACATGGAAACCAGGGACTGTGCTAAGTCATCGACCAAACTATAATTATCATTCACCCTAGCCTGCGGGTTGTGGAAATTCCTGTGCAATGGGATGCGAAGGATGTGAAGAGGTGTTTTTGTGTTAGGGAGAGGAATCACGAATGGGGGTCCCGTTGGTGTTGGGATTGTTTATGGGGGAATGGAAGGAGACTCAGCGGGTGCAAGGTATTGACGACTACGTGTCTGTAGAAGGACTTCATCCTCACTAGTGAGGAGGATAGTAAGATCTGTGGGATTGTTCGGGTTGAGATATTGTCCCAACTATGGTGGGGTAGGTTGCATGTCCTATTGGGTGTTCATCACACCCTGGTGCATAATGGGGTTCTGCAGCATGGCTGGGGGAGGTTGTTGTTGTTGATTAAGGTTGGTTGTCATTGATGTCAACCCTTGAAGAAAGACCTGTAGCACAAAAGGTTTGGGTAATGGACCCAATAGTGTTTGATGTAAATATGACTCATTATTTTTTTGTCAGGGTTGATAAGAAGTAAATATGGATGAACTCCAAAGTGGTCCCATTATGGTGAAATCCCTCACGGGAAGACGCTTTGTGGAGTAAGAGAACCCATGCTTAATTGTGGCATAATGAGATGAAGGAAAGTGAATTTGTCAGGGAAAATATCCTAGATGGATATTTCTTGTCATGCAATTTCCAGTGGTATGTGGAACGTCACATAATTCCTCATGGTTAGAGAGTTATGGCCATGAGAAGTTGGAGACCCCGGGTTTGGGTAATGGACCCAAGTTTGTTTGATGGGTAATGGTATGAGTTATGATATATTTCCAGATAATACTATTCTATATGTATAGTACATTTCATTCCATTTCTGGTGGTATGTAGAACGTCACATAACTCCTCACGGTTTGAGAGTTATGGCCTTACGAAGTTGGAGGACCCTCATATGTCATCTAGAAACCCCAA
>ML806990.1:105272-122439 GCA_009831015.1 Picea engelmannii | reverse complement strand
GCAATGTCGTCTAGGTCTATTGCACAGTTCCTGGTCTGTATACTAGTTCACTGGTATGCCCTCTAAAGTGTGTATGAAATGATGAGTCCATTCCTCTCGGGGTGTCATTTTCCACAACGTTCTACACTTCTCTAAGTGTTCTGTGGGTGCCCCCTATCCATCATATCTCTGTTGCTTATTGTTTTTCTGTTCTGTGCCGAACCTTATGTGTAGTAACCGCTTACATTGGTACCAATATGCGATTGTCTCTTTGTGTGCGTCCCACCATATTGCAGGTGTGGCCTTGAGTGCTATATCAAGTGATAACAATCTCTGATTCTCTAAGAATTTGTCTTCATACTATGCCAAGGATTTTTCCAAATCGTTTATTCCGTGGAAACTGGGTGGTTCCCTTATCTCCGTGCCTACCCATCTTACTGCGCAGTCTATTCGTGCACATCTTCTCATGGAAACTTCATGTAGCCATTGTTTCCAGTTATCTAAACCGATATCTGAGTCTATTGCACATAAAGTAACATTCCACCAACTAAGTATCCCATATGCAGTTGGGTTTACATAATCCTCATCGCGCGCAGTTGTTCTGTACAACTGGATGATTTCCTCTAAGTATAGGCAAGTAGGTTCTACAAACCTCTCCCCTTCAGATGGATCTAATGGCACGATGACCCTGTATTCCCCTATATCAAATGTGATTTTCCTTGTCTTTAAGTTGATTATGGCTTGGTTGTCAAATGCCCAATCCAACCCAAGAAATTATGGATATGGTGTTGTGCCGTCCACTATTTCAATGACTTCAAAATATTCTTTAATGCACACTCCATCCAGGTCTACTATCACTCCTTTCAGTCTACCGATTGGTAGGACTCTGGGTTGGTTTGCTAATTTCAGTTGAACAAGGGAATATCCTAATGTAGGCTCTCCCATGAATTGCCATGTATTCTTTGGAAATACATTCACTTCAGATCCTAGATCCAGTATGATATCTCCCATGTTGAAATCTCTGATATTGGCACTCAGTCCGAACTCCCTACTTGTTCTTCTCCTTGTATGTAGGTGATTGACTGTATTTTGTTCTAGTTTTTCTTCTGCCTCTATACTACATCTTTCTAATATGTTTTGCAATATTTTAACAGATGATGGATCATTTAGTACTTTTACACATGATTGAACAAAAAAAATTGATTGTACTTACTTGTCCCATGGGTTTCATTTCATTGGTATGATCCAATAATCGAGGCATCACATACTCTGGTGATTCCTTGCTTTGTTGCACAGTTGAAGTCGACGCCATGTCTTCCTTATGAAATTATTGTCTTGCTTTCTTAAATACCTCCTTCTCCTTCTGTGTGTCGAGCTGCTTCCTTGGTTAGACGTTCCTCTTCACCCACTGATTTTGTGCTAGCTCCTGTCGGACTGCATCGTTTCCTACTTTATCTCCTCCGCGGTTAACTACATTGATGTTTTGTCCTTCATCCCTTGCTTCAACTGAAATCCACTGAACATTTTGGTTTTTCTGGTTCCTCTTTTCCTGAATCTTTACTAATAGGGCCATACATTCTTTTGTATCATGGTCTGATGCGTGACAATACATACAAGTTGTTGGTGGAAGCATACATTCTCTTTCATAATGGCCTGCTTGTTGGCAATTGCGACATACCACTGGTCCCCTACCTCGTCCAAAACCTCCTCTCACTCGTCCTCCACCTCTATAGTCTACTCAATCTTCTCTCAGTGCGTTATACTAAGGCACCTGATTGTACTGCGTGATATTGTACTGAGGTTGTGTTGTGTTATACTGTGGTTGTGCGGTATTATATGGTTGTTGCGCAGTATTGTACTGTGGCTGCGTAGTGTTGTATGGGGCTGGAACTTGATTAAATGTGGTGCAACTTTCCCAGTCATAATTTCTTCCTGCACTTTATATGTATCTAATGTCCTCTCGTGCATTAAATCCATAGTTTTACAGTCTTTTTCGTCGTGGCCCAATGACTTGAAAAAGTTGCAATATGAACTCTTTGGGATTGTCTGGTATTTCTGCATCATCGTGCAATGATATGGATCATGACCCAGTTTCTTACAGATTTCACACCATAATCCTCATGTTGGTAACAGATTTGGCATTCCTGCTGCAATATACTGCACAAATGTTGGACATTGATTCTTGTGGTTCCCTTCCATCCTGCATGTAGTACACGAAACAAATTCTCATTTTTCCTTGCTCTTATTTTGGTTTAGCTGGAACGTTAAGTTCTTCAAATCCTCCTTTAGTTCTTTGATGGCTGGATCTGTCTGTTGATACTTGTTTTCTTCTAGTTGCAGGGTTTCCTGGAGAGCCTCTGTCTACGTGTGAAAATTCTGTTGTCGTAGTGGATACTTTAAGTGTGGGAGCAGTGAGTTGATAAATAGGTGCCGATGTTGCATATCGGTCATGGGATATTTTAACTTCCCCTTCATTCTCTTGAATCTATGATCAATCTCCCATATGGATTATCCCGGTTTGTGTCTTATTTCGATCATCTCGTTCATGTACTGATCCTCTGAAGTTGGCTTCTGGAACTTGTTTATTAGCAATTTCTTGATGTCTGGAATTGTTCTGGTTGTCCCTGGTGGATTGTTTGTAGCTAGGCTCATGTACCAATAAAGTGCATGGTCCCTTAGTGTAATCGCTAGCTGTGCCAGTTTAGTATCTTCATCTGTGATCTGTTTTTCTTCTCAAATATTCTCACATATGAACAAATGTTTTTCTGGGTCTTTTGATGCTTCTCCTTTGAATTCTGGTAACCTAATGGTAGGGTCATGTCCTGCCATTTTGAATGTTGAACTACTACCTCCGCGTGGTGTAGATACTTGACTAGTGCTGCCTGAACTGCCCCCTCCAGTTGTTGTTCCTTGTGTAGATGTACTTCCTGTTGTCTGACTTCTTCTGAGCTTATGTTTTCTAAATGATGGTGTTCTCTTTGGTGTATCAGTCACACATGGGTTTATGGGTTCCACACTGACATTAATATGGATAGGATTTCTGCCTTCTCTTCCCGTTCTTGGACCTCTCGTTTTCCTCTCATATGTTGCACACAGGATTTCCTCAATCTCCTCCACAGCCTGAAGATCCTCTACGTCTTCCTCATCACTCTCCAAGCCTTCCCTCGTGGCTACAAATCTCTTCTTGGTATTCACCTTGTATTGGTAGGGTACTCATCTATGCCTCTTCTGAGTTGTCTCCATGATCCACTTGATCTGTCCACCATCCATCATGATTGGGTCCAAGGGTTCCTTCTTCTTTCCCTTATCCTCTCCTCCTTCCATTTCTCCTTTCTCTGTTAGTGCTTCCCCCCTTCCCCCATGCACACAGGGAAGTTTAGCTATCTGACTCCATTGTCATTACACCTTTATTATATATCAATATCTTAATAGAAGTATACGATGATCTAATGTACCTTCCTCGAGGTCCATGTAGGAATTCTTTTTCCGCTGCGCTATACGACTTCGATGTGTCTACTTCAAACTCTATTATAAAGCCTGCCACAATGCTATCAAGCCAAAAATCTACTGCGTGGGTGAATTTGTTGTTCACCTGCTATAGCTGCTCAATTTGTACTGGGGTCCACTCTAACTGTCCGATATGGTTTGCTGCGTGGTTATCCTTCAACCTTAGTATCCACTTCTGCAATATATGTGGAAAATCACAAAAAAATACTTCATGCAAATCAATAAACACGTATTTCTCAAGATACTTGTGGGGTGTTACTCTAGGGTTTATATTGTCTTTTTGTGAAAAATCTATCTCTTTTGTCTTTAGCCAGCTTCTGATCTCTTCTTTTGTGGGATTCCATGGTCTCAACATCCCCTTCTAGTGTCTCATTGATTTCTTTTCTGCTTTCATATTCTTTTGCTCCGCCTCTTCGTATCTACTCAATTCTCTCCTGTTCCTATCAACGATAACATAACCATTTGTTGGTTATTATTCTATTTTGTCTTAGTTCGTATTGAACCAGGGTTCATATCTATTTGGGTTTCCAACAAAGCCTCTGTTACACACCAAAATTACTCACTTTGACAATGTCTCATTATCATTGTCGCAACTGTCACACTTTTGTCACAAGTGTCGCAAGTGTCGCATAAATCACACTGCCATCTCGCCCGTGTCACACCGAAAACGACATCATAATAACACTTGAGATATCCTCTAAGACTGGTTAAAAGAAGGAAATATATCATTTGGAAACAAGTACAAACTTTTACCTTGATAAAATACCATCATAAAACCATTTTTGGAGATCAGCGCTCCCCTGCCCACTTGCAAAGAACACTAGTGCCCCTTTCCCTCTTAGCAAGGAGTGCTGCAATGCTCCGTGGCCCATTTTGAGGGAGCGCCGAGCTATTGAGAAAATCATGGGACAAATCCCCCTTATCTATGAAGAAACCTGAGAAATATCTGAGTCAGTTTGGCTCGAATCCAAGTCCAAGGCTGGATCTAAGGGGAGTTCCACAACTGATGGAGAAATATCCCAAACTTATCCCAAGAATATCTAAGGTGGTTAATCCTCTCAAATCCTATATAAGGAGGCACCCTCATGGTGAAAGAGAGAGAATAATCAGTGAAAAGTATTGTCATTTTGATTGTGGATCATTCGAGAAAGGGGTTGGACAAGGAGAGCTTGGTGAGGCTGCTACATCTGCATCTGCACTTTGTAAGAACCTTATTTTGTTCTCATTAATACATGTGCTTGGCCCATTTCCTTCAATATTGTGTACATTTGCACGAGCTTGTCTTTTGGATAAATCTAGTTTTAAACTAATCATGGTAGAATAGGAAGTATGCTTTGTCTTTGCTGTTAATTAGATTGCAGGACTCATTAAAGGACTTGGATATCAAGTTCAACTTGGACTCAATGAGGAAAAACTTTGTAAAAAGGTACTCATACTTTCTTCCTCTTCTCTATTGACTAGTTTAGCTATGTTTAAAGGAAAGTTAACACTTTTCTGTCTTGGTCATAGGGGTCTAAGATCCAAGAGGGAATTCACCTGTTCCCAGGGGAATTTTCCTACAACAAAAATTGGTGACTCCACTGGGGATCGAAGCTTTTAGTTTTGGTTTCCTTCCTTTTCCCGTCATTAGATATTATTCATTGTGGTTTTGTGGTTTTTAAATGTGTTGTTATCCTTGAAGTCATCCTACACACATTGATTTTTAAGTTTTCCTAAGCTGTTTGATTTTTGGGTTGACATTCTTTAATCTCAGAAACCAACGCTCCCCTACTTTTACATCCAGAGAGATAGCGCTCCCCTACAATGTTTTACAGAGTGCTGCAACACTCTGGTGCCTTTAACACCAGAGCACCGATTTTCTGTCTTGTTGAAATTTTTTGGGATATCTCTGTTGGGTGTAATTTTTGGGTTTTTTATCCTTCTTAGCACTGTTTCTATAAGTATGTGTCTTCTATGAAGCCTGCAACCATTTGATTTCCAAAGTTTTTTGATGTTTTGTTTGGGTTTTAAAAGATATTGAAATCAATCTTTCTTGTTTTGGAATTGCTCTTCTTCTTTGAGATCTGGAGTTGGTTTGATACTTTCTCATTTATCTGACTGCATGCAAGTTGTTACAAGGAGGTTCATGGATCTATGTATTGTTTCATTTGATCTTTGAGTTATCTTTCCAAGCAATTCCTTATATTTGAGTTTTGATTTTCTTTTTCTTTTTGCAAAGTTTGGCTTTGTTTTGCTTCTTGTTTGATCATGGTGAGAGTGTGCTTTTTGTTTATATGACGTTTTCTTCCAATTGCTTAAAACTTGCAAACAATGAAATATGGTTGGCATAAGAAGCTTTGAATCAAGTTGATTATAATTTGTATTTAAACAAAAAGTTATATTTTCACGATTGGATTTTGGATATTAGGATCATTTTCTGAATAGTTTAGCTTTGAATTTCATTCTTGATTGAGAAAAATTGCATGAAGTCTCTGCATTTTTGTGTTTGATAGTGAAAAGAGAAAATTTCTTCTCCTTCCCATAAATAAAAATTCATTGAAAGAAAAGATTGTTTATCATTTTTATGAATTTTTGGGAATCGAGTCATAATATCATCAATTTCACTCTCATTCACCTCTGAGTAAAGAACAACCACAAAAATCAACGCTAATTAAAATCAATCTAGAAATTTTGTCTTTTTTAGATTCCTCCACCAACATTATACTAGGATTAGCGCTTTGGATTAGGCCGTGAGTACAACTCTCCAAAGCATTCAAAACAAACATTAGCATCTTGCGATAGGGAGAGAAAATCCAATTTTCATATAATCTTTTTGGGATCCCCCTCTCACATAGGGGTTACGCACGAGGTCGCATTCATGAGAGTTACAAAGATTATCCCTCCATGGTTCAACCGTTCGTAGTAGTCATATCGTATATTAGGGGTTATTATTGAGGTTAAATTGTCTTCACTTGGTCTCGGTGCTTCGTGAATTTCGAATCCATTTGGGGTCCTCTGGAGTTCTACCGGTCCACTTGTCCTCAATTCTCTCGAAGGATTTCAGACTTGTTATCCTGCCCATATGTTCGGACTAGACTATCAACTGTACCTGGTCAAGGGATGACTACGAGTTGGTGTCCTTACTAGCTATAATATTTAGGGTCTTTACATAATGTGATGGTGAAGGGAAGTATTCACTGTACCTAGAACAAATGGTGGTCAAACTCACTTGGGCTGCTTGGAGGGTAAATCCACGATTACTGTGTGGAATCTTGCACCAAGGCATAAGTCCGTTAAGACGGTTGCCATCATAACTGTGCCATCCACTCATATCCTAGCCCCTTCTCGACTTGATCACGTGATGTTGGATTTCATCACCAACTAGTACGGTCATCGAGAGAAGGTTTGTTTGTTGTGGGTATTCCTAGATTTTTTTAGCATGTGATGTTGTTTTAATATTTCTTCAAAATTGATCTTGTAGACGATAAAAGTATTCGTCGATCACATAGGATGAAAGATATTCCTCTGGAAGAAGGCTACCAACCCTTACCTCCTAACTCACCAGAAGACAACTACTGTGAAGAGGTAGAAAATCGATTTGACGTTGGGAGTGTTGCTACAACTCTGTTAGAAAATTCGAAAAAGAGCCTTGGTTACGGTTGAAAATCCCACTCCTCACACTACACCTGTGTCGAAAACTCCTATTGAACAACTCTTTCTTCAATTGGACTCACTCGACAACGTTATATAAGAAGAAGTCCCAGGTTTAACTTTGAGACCATATATTGAGACATATATGGGATCCACATAACCCATTTTTGGTGATGACTATAGGACACCTATTCGTCCTACTACCATAGTAGATACATATCACACACCTGCTCATTCTGTATGGAGGAATCCATTAGGGCGTGATCTTTTTGAGCATTTTGAATGCATTCGACAACCTCTTAATCCTCATGACACTCCTGCTACCGAGGCATGATCATCTGGGAAAACTATTGATCACCCCATCGAACATGTTATTGATCCTGTTGTTACATCAACACAAGTCCATCTTAATGCTGGATTCATCACCTCTACTTATACCCAAGGAACTTCAACCGCTACTCCCATTGTTACACCTTTTCACTCTATAACCCCTCATGTTCTACAAAATCCTGTTGGAACATCTTTACACCGGAGAATGCAGACCCGTGCCAAACAAGCACAATCAACTGCGAGACATATCCTAACTGGGGGGTACCACCATCGATTGGATTGATCCCTCCTAGAGGAAAACCATCCTATATCGGGCCTACCCCTCCTGGGGGACAACCACCTTTACATGTTCCTTCCAGAGGACAACCTCCCTTTATTGGTCAAACCCCAGCTGTAAATCAACCTATGGCAGGGGGGAAACCTTCTTATGTTGGGAACCCTTCACAATCCTAGGGAGTATCTTTAGGAGGTACGTTTAATCAACCCTGTATTTGGGGGCAATCATATCATAACCCACTGGGTGGAGTATCTCATCCTGTTCCTTCCAGACTATCTTATGGACAACCTTATCTTGGTGTCCCGAATCCCACCTGGGGTCCTCAAGGCCAACGAATTTACTCTCCTCCAGGGTCTAATGCTTATCCCTTCCATGGGGATAATGTGTATCCTCCTTAGGGAAAAAATGTTTACCCACCTCAAGGGAAATTTTTTTATCCCCCACAACCGAATCAACCAACTTATATGCCTTAGAATCCACCATGTTTTCCCCCACTCATGAATGTTCCTCAACAACCATTGAATCCTATTTATCTTGGTCAACAAAAACCGTATGTAGGAGGTCCTACTGGATATAATTACCCATATCAACCGGTTTATGGCCCTAATGGTGTCCCTATGAAACACCAGTATCACCCTCAGGTTAACCGACAATTACCCTTGCTTTTTACTCTGGATCTCCCAGACTTCTCTGGGTTGACCAACGATCCCATACTACATTCTCCTTTTTGGCTAGTCATTCCTGCTAAATTACCTTCTGACATCCCAAAGTTTGACGGCAAACTTGGAGAAGACCCAAATAACCATGTGATGACATTCCATTTATGGTGTTCATCAAACTCCTTAATGGATGATTCTATCCATTTACGTCTCTTCCAGTGCACACTTACGGGCTCAACAGCCAAGTGGTACATTGAACTTCTATGTGGTTCTTTTTAATATTTCAACTCCCTTGCCATGTCCTTTCTCATGCACTTTCAACTATCCATTTGTGATGAGATGAGTACCAAAATTTTGACCTCTCTTCGTCAGACCAACTCCATGCATATCTCTAATCACATTCATGAGTGGAGATGACAGTGAAGGTTGATCAAAGCAATCATTCTTGACCAATTATTTGCAGAATGGTTTACTAAATCACTTTTACCCTCGATTTCTCGTGACGTCGCCACGTGTGGTGTAGTCACCAAGGAAGAATCCATTGCCCAGGCTCAATACTTATATTTGGTTTACTCACAATTTGGTACTTTGTATGAGTTGATTCCAAATGCTACTCATGCCACTACCGATCCATCCAAAGCTTCGTCCATATCACATGTGGATGGAGTTGTCGGTATCGACAAAAACCATTCTACTTCATAGTCAACTGGAACTGTAAATCACTCTGTCTTGACGCCCGTTCCCATTTTGACTTCACTCTCCTCTACCTCACTCCCAACTCAAGTCTCTGAGGTGAACAAAGTTCAATCTGCCCCTTCACAACAATCTGGAGGTAAGAAGAAGACAAAGAATAAACCCAAAAAGAATAATAATAATCAACAACCCAAAACCCAAACTCCGCCGCCTACTACTAAAAAGAAACCACAGCGGAAACCAAAATTCCCATGTCTTATTTGTGGTGACTATCATTACACCCGAGACTGTCCACATCGTGACGAAGTTGCAAACATTTTCAAAGGGAATTCCTAGCCTGTCGTGTTAACACAACCTTTTCCTCAGCAACAATCCATGGTTTCTCAAACCCCCTCTCCAGGGGGTAGTTCCAGCTACCCTCCTAATGATGAAGCCTCAACAAGTGCTCATATTTATATGTTCAATGGGATTGATTTAACTTCTCTCTCTACGACATATGACACATGAACTAAACCTGATAAATAAAAGGCCACTAACAGTTCTTTACCGGATCCATCCCTCGCCTCTGTTAGTCCTCCATCTGGGTCACTTCAGATAGAGAAACCTATGTTCAACTCTATATTACGCCTCCCAAGAGTTCCATCTGGAATTCTACTTTCAATCCTATTTCACGTTTTGCCCAAAACTACAACATTGTTGAATATCTGGCTCAAGCACCGTGTGCTATGTACGCACTGGAAGTTCTACAACACTGCCCCAGTCAACGTAGAATGCTCTTGGATGCCATTGGTGCCATTGATCCTGAGTCATCGAACAATATCACGTTTAACTTGGAAAATTTTAAGTCACGACTTTCCCATCAACTTGCTTTTCAAATTAATGTTGTTGTTCAGAATCAACACATTCACCGTACTATTAAAATCACTTGCACTAAACCAATCCCCTACGATGTTACGCACATTTGATGGGCGAGGTTTTCATCCTCATGGACTCTTGCAGTACTTGGTTGTTCAGTTAGGTGACAAAACTATATCTGTTGATGTCGAGGTCGTCGATGCTCCCCTTGATTACAACTTATTGTTAGGAAGAAGTTGGTTTTATGCCATGGTTGTCCTTGCTTCATCGGTGTTTCGATGTCTGCAATTCCCTCATCAAGGAAAAATTATCACTATCGATCAATTATATTTTTGTACACCTAACACCCGCACTCTCACCACCAACAATATTCCTTTCTTGGGAGATCATAAGATCACGTATGAAAGTGTTGGTGTAGGTCTTTTGAAAGACTCTTCTTTTATGGGTACTTTCCCTGCATCACTTCCTCCTACCACACAACATATTGCCACAATCAATATGATTTCAACTATGGCCTATCAGTCTTTAGAATCATATGATCCTTGGATTGTGCCTAGTCCTTTAGAGTTCGATGCACTAGGTGACGCTATGCCACTTAGTCTAGCTGCGGCTTCATATGCTTCTATTTAATCCTCCTCTCCCTCCACAGATGACTGACATCTATTGGCACCTGACACTTATTCGATGCCATATTGGTTGAAATCCTTTTCTTCTGCTTTTGACTACATTTCCTAGATTGTTTCTTCAGATGAATCCATTATGGAAATGCTTAGTATTGACGAAGTATCTTGGGACAACAACCCTCATCAATCCTCTTTTCGTCCACCTCTCGAAGAATTCAGGAATATATACATTCTATCTTCCCCCTCGATGTTGTTGATTATCCACAATCTCTTATACTTACCCAAGATACTATTTATGAGGGGAATTCAGGAAACATCTCTTCTATGGTCGTTATTGACATTTCGATCAAGGAAGTTATCGTGGAAAATATTAACCTTGGTGCTAATTGTTCGCCCGAGGAAGTGGTTTCTTACACCGCTTTATTTAAAGAATTTTGCGATGTCTTCTCTTGGAGGTATGAAAAAATTCCATGGATCGATCCTTCGATCGTTGTACATGAAATAAAAACTTACCCAGGCATTAAACCTATCTGACAGAAACTCCGCTTGGTTCATCCCAAGAAAACCGTGGCCATAAAGGCAAAAGTTGAGAAATTGTCAAAATCTGGCTTCATCTATCCTGTCCCCTTAACGGAATGGGTTTATAACATTGTTTCGGTATCTAAGAAATAAGGGACCATTCGTGTTTGTGTTGATTATAAGGATCTTAACAAGGCTTGTCCAAAAGACAATTACCCCACACTCTTCATCGACCAAATAATTGATATTTGCGCTGGCAGTGTGATTTTCTCTTTGATTGATTCAGATACAACCAGATTGACATTCTACCTACTAATCAACATAAGACAAATTTCATCTGCCCGTGGGGGACTTTCTCCTATTGGAAACTACCGTATGGTCTTAAAAATGTTGGTGCTACTTTCCAGTGGGCCATGCCATATGCTTTCCATGATATCAAACATATTGTGGAACCTTACCTCGATGATTTACTTTCCCATTCATCCATTCGATCAAACCATATTGGTCATCTGCGAGCTATTTTTCTTCGATGTCGGTTCTATCACATTCGTTTTAACCCACACAAGTGCATGTTTTCTATCGAATTAGGTCAACTCCTCATTTTCGTTGTCTCCAAATATGGGATTAGGGTGGATCCCTTAAAGATTAAAGTTATCCATGCTTTACCTCTACCTAATAATCTGACCCAACTACAAAGTTTGCAGGGGAAAGCAAACTTTCTTCGCCGTTTTATATGTAACTATGCTAAGATTACCACATGATTTATGCGATTGTTGTAGAAAGACACTCCCTTCATCGAGGATGACATTGCTCAATGATCTTTTGATGCTCTTAAGCATGCATTAACCAATACGCCTCTATTGCATCCTCTGAATTATGCATAGGACTACATCTTTTACTTATCCGCCTCTACTTCCACTATTGCTATGGTGTTAGTTCAAGATGACCCTAACAATGAGGAACATGTGATATACTATCTGAGAAAAAGTCTATCTGGTCCCAAACTCCGATATTCACATGTTCAAAAGTTGGCCCTAGAAGCAGTCATTGATGTCCATAGATTTCACCATTACATCTTGTTACGCACCACCGTGGTTATTGCAGAATCAAACCCCATGTATCATATTCTGACACATCAAGTCCTCGGGGGAAAATATTCTAAGTGGATCGTTATTCTTCAGTAATTCGATCTCGAGTTTGCCAAGTCCAAAGCCAAAAAATCTTTGGTGTTTGTGGAACTTATCTGCGACCTTCCCCATGCTGATGAAGATACTGAGCCTAGAGATTCTCTCCTCGACGAATCTTTGTTACTCATTAGTACGTCCAATCCTTGGTATGAAGATATCCTTCTTTATCTTCAAACCCACTATTTTCAGCCCGATATCTCCCGTGAAGAACGTCATCGTATTCGTCACCATTCTAAACGATATCTTATCATCTACGACACTTTGTATTGTCGTGGTATTGACACTATCTTACGACATTTTTTAACTCATGATGAGGCTGAACGTGTCCTTAATGACTGTCACCTTGGATTATGTGGCGGTCACCTTTCTCGGATGGATACAACTCATAAAATTTTACGTGTTGGTTACTTTTGGCCCTCTATTTTCAAAGATTGTATTGAGGCCATCAAAAAGTGCCCACCCTGCCAAGTTTTTCAAAAAAAGGAATGCACCCACCCCACTCCACTACATCCTGTTTTCACCATCGGCCCCTTTGAAAAATGGGGCATTGATTTTATGTAGTGTAATCCTACCTCAACCAGGGGGCATGGTCATATCATCGTTTCCGTTGATTACTTCACAAAATGGCCTGAGGCTATGCCTACTTTTATTAATGATGGTTGTTGGTTTAATCCTTCTCTTCTATATTGTCTGAGTTTATATCGACCCAGGGTTCATGTCTTTTTGGTTTCCAACAAAGACTCTAAAACTATCGACCCTCCTGGTAAACTAGAAGGAAACACAACACACAGGATGCGCTGCACAGTCTCACCCGAGATAGCTTTAATGGGTGGATGTAAGACTCAGGTTTTTATAGCCTAGGATTGAGTGTGAGATAAGAGGGATAAATATTGAACCATCTATTATAACTTGTAAATGAAACCTACTTTTATCCACGATTATGCAGTAAACCAAATAGCTTATTCCATCAACATCGCAACAACATTTAAACAACAATCTAATAACTCATTCATTCAACATAATAATAACTACTGAAGATCATAAAGATATGAAAGCATTTATCAAATAACACATATGTTACCATGGTTCACCCCCTCCCAGGCCACGTCCACAAAGATTTGTCTCTCAACTCTTTATTATGATAGTTCTGCATCTACAGCGTCGCGTGCTTACAAGTCTTCTCAGTCGGGTAGGATCTATATGAGGTGGACTAGATCGCACCAAGATACACAGCCTATGATCTAACCCTCAATATCTACCTTCCTTCCTCCCATCTAGCTCAAAATCTTATACAAAATGGGTCTTACAACAAAACATTACATATCACATCTACTCATACATAACTACAATAACATAATAGTACCCCGAAGAGAACTCCTTATGATACCTAAGTATCTATATTTATACATTTTGGGCTCTTTAGCCATTCACAATACCTTACCAAAACCCTAACCCTATTGTCGTTAGGTATTCCTCCCATGCGTGCGGGTTGTTCTTGCTTCCAACTATTGCCTTCGTTGCATGCACACGTGTTGTGCTTCCTTCCAGCTGTCACTTTCCTCATGCATGCTTGCTTTCCCCAACAACACCTTGATTTTCCACTTTGGCCTACCTCCAACAGGCCCTCAATACTGACATGTGGCTTGTCTCCTTGGTGATCACCTGGAATGTTTCCTTGAGCTTTGCTGCCTATGTTTGCGCCTGCGTGGTTTTCTCCTTGAGTGTGTCCACTGCCTGGACTGGAATTTCGTCACTGATCAATTACACACACTCTGCCTGGGTTTGTGCTATCTGTGCCTTGGATTCCTCTTCTTGTGCTAGGACTTCTGCTACCTGTTCTTTCAACGGTTCCATTTGAGCCTGTTGCTCCTGTTTCTGTGTTTGTGCGATAGTGAGCTCTGCCTACAATTTCTTTATTTCATGCGTTCCCTTGATACGTTCTATAACTGACATTGTCTTCTGCCTCTATTTGAGTTCTTGGATCGCTACGTTGATCCTTTCCTCTTCCATGTCCCACTTCTAGACCTGTTGATCCTCCTCTAGCTTAGTCCAAAGCTACGCTACCTTATCAAACAAGTCTGTTGTTGTGCTAACCTGTTGCTCTATCTCCTGTAGCTGCATTGTTGCGTCCTGCTTCTTTTTCTCCTTTATTGCTGGTGGAGAGGTTGGTATCAGTTGTTCTCAAAGATTCTTGATCTCCTTCTGATATTGATCAATTGCCTGTGCAATCCGATCAATCTTTTCTGATGCTGTGATTTCCTTGCTCTGGGCAACTTGTAGAATCTTCTCATACGTTCTTGCCACTTTCTTCTCCAATCCTTTTATGCACTCCCTTTTCTCCTGGGTCTCAAATTTAACCTGCTCATAGACTACTTCCAGTGCGTCCTCTTCTTTGTTGCCTGCTTCAGCTCGGTTAAGTCTTTGCGTGCATGAGATTGGACCTCGTGGTTTATGCTAACCTGCAACCTATGTAGTGCCCCTAATGGTATCCTTGTCAACACTAGTTGGATTTGGCTTAAGTCCTTCAAGGGTGTCTTCCCCACAATTTTTCCCATGTGCAACATACTAGGTTTGATGTGGAATGTTATGTGTGGCTGCAGTATTTCCTGGACTGACTCTTGTTCTTATTATTCCACTCTTCCTTCTATCTGCAGTGTTGATGGTTCGATTCCCATGCTTCTTGCTGGTTGCCCTTCCCTAATTTTCTTGAGGAGTTGTCGCATGTCTGTCAATTGCACTTCAATCCTATCCCTGTGGTGTGCAACATGGTTGAAGTCCTTGGATAGACAATCCTGGACCAGTTGGATATCATTTCCCCATCATCATTTGTGATTGTATATTCTGGCAGTGTTCTTTGTGCCTTTGTTTTCTTGCGTGCGCCTCCTATCTGCATGGCTAGCCTCTTGTTTGTCCCTGCTTCCTTTGGGCTGGGACTTGTTATGGTCTCTCGCGCTCCCTCATTTTGTTTCTGTTGTTCTTTGGTCAGTTGTGTACTCTCCTTCTTCCCCTTATGGGTCCCTATCTTCGTTGGCCCTTCATCTGTCTGTGTGGGCTTGCCCTAGCCCGTTCTGCATCTCTTGGGAACTTGGATTTCTGGAGGCTATGTTGTTCCTTGCTCTACCTCTTTTTCTATTGTTCTTTCCGGTACTTCCTAGGTAATGGCCGAGATCCTCCATTTATCAGCCCATTCATTGATGACCATGTCAATGTCACCCTCTAGATGCAGTAGCGCATCTCTAGCCACTATTTATCTAGGTCCTTCCTTTTCTATATCCACATTGTGTGTCGTGTGGCTTGGAAATTGGCGATGGCCCCATATCGCGCAATATCCTCTGGTGTTATTATCCACATCTTGGAGATGGATTCTTGTAGGTCGCGTAGGTATCCCTCAAAGATGGCCCCGTTCACCTTCTTGCTCATCGACTCTGGCTTGGCTCTGAGCAACAAATACCTCGCTCCCTGATTTAGTTTGGGTCTGGAACAAAAAACTACGTACCTTGGCTCTTTCCATCCCATGAAGAATATTAGTGTCATTAGCCATGAATAGTGAAACTATGTGCCTAGATCCTGCGCACCCTTGTAGTCCTCCAGGAACAAGTTCAATAGATATGGTGCCCAACTCATTGAGGTGCCTTCTTCACATTGATCTGCAACTATAACAACCCCAGCTAAGACTTCCTCCCTGTGACATTTTCTTAGTAGCTTGCACGCTAAGATTTTCGTGCCCAATTTTGTGGCTACGTCGTTTATCCTCTTGATAATGATCCCTCTTTTCCCCCTATTGGTGCCATACTTATTCTTAATCTCTTCTGCTAGCGCTTTCTCCTTAGTTTTTTCATCAAGAAACAACACGGGATCCATGCCTCGAATTGGTAACCCCATTATTTTCGTGATAATCTCAACGTCTATTTGTTGGGTATGTGTTATATTCTTTGCATGTGTGTGTGTGGGCACGTCAGATTCGACAACTGTGTCTGGCGATCCCTCTAGTAGCGTTCTTTGTGTCGTATGCATCAGACGCTCCTGGGGGGTCCCAGGTATGACCCCCCTTGGTTATGTGTAGCGTTCGGCACCGGGCGGTAGCTCGAGGCCGACGAGGTTTGGGGCAGTGTCCCAAAATTTGTTTTTGGGCGTTATTTTTCTATTTTTAGTGGTTTTCTAAATTAATCCCGAATTAGGGGATTAGGGTTTTGGTATCTACGGAATACCTAAAAACATTGTATATATTGTATGGTGATTGGTGAAATTCAATGTAATGAATATAAGAAAGGTTTTCCTTGGTTGAGGGTTTTCGGTATAAATCTCTGTGTACTCTATGTATGAGCCACTGATTAAATTCTATTTTTCTTAAGAATCTATATGCATTGCTTTACTTCACAGGCTTAAAACTTACATGTGGTATCAGAGCTAGTTTTTGGCTTCAGAGGGATTCCTTTGTTGTTGAGGGTTTGGCTCGGTCTTGATAGATCAAGTTTATCTTCGGTCTGTGATAAACCTGGGTTTAGTGGGAGATTTTGCAGTGGTGATTCAAGTGTAGAAAGAGGAATGGTGATCTCTTCTAGAATCGAGATAGAGAAGTTCAACGGTAAAAACTTTGAGCTATGGAAGCTCAAGATGGAGGACCTTCTTGTAGACAAAGAACAATGGATCGCTATGGATCCTGGTACACATCCTACTGGTATGCAACCTACTGGCACACAGTTGACTGGTACACAACCTACTAGTACACAAACTACTAGTAAACCACCTACTGGTATGTCGAAGGAAGTTTGGGAGAAGTTGGATATAAGAGCAAAGAGTACTATTCGAATCTTCATAGAATATTCGGTGTTGTTGAATGTCTCAGGAGAATCTACAACCAAGGAACTATGGGAGAAGTTGACTTACAAGTTGTTTCTTCAAAAGAAG
>ML806990.1:79940-93373 GCA_009831015.1 Picea engelmannii | reverse complement strand
ACATTAATGCATAACTAGGATAGTCATCAAAACATATGAACATATAAACATCGATAAAGATCCAAATACAAGTCATGAATTTATACATCTAATTTTTCTTTGATTTATGTTTTTTTACACTCATAAAACTGACAATTGGGATATCATCATGATCCAAGGACATTGTATTTCGTGTGCCCCATCCTTCTATTGTTTGTGTGTGCTCATGTACCATACTTCTGGTATGTCACTGAGAAGGGTTAGCTTGCATCTGTTCAAGGTCGTGAACTAGAACAACGAAAATGATCATATCGCTATGTTGAAATATAATTGAAATAACTAATTCATTGTTTTGATTAACATTACACTATTTCTCTTTACCTGCCTTTGTAGTTGGGACAATTGGTGCATTAATTTCTTTTCCACTTGGTTGCTCTTGCATTTCACCCTCCTGAGATACATGCTCTTCAATTTTGAGAAGATAATATATAAGTATAAGTCAGGAAATAAATATCTACAATCACAGTAAATATTTCTAATTCTGAGGCATACATACCGGAATGGGTACTCTGCTCTACACTATCACTGGACATGTAGACCCTTGTATGACACGGTGTTTGTTGAATACCGCTTGATTCACTAGTGCGGTAACACTGTTGCTTGAGAACAAACATAAATACTTAGGTAAGGGTGATATAATAAAATATGAATAGACTTTACAAGCATGCTACTACGGTTTCCTTATTCATTTGATTTATCTGCGTGGTTGGGGAGATAAGAGTCTGGCCCAAGATTTTTCTATATTCAATCACACTTTTAAAACCATTATTGTAACCAAGCTTTAGGTCCTCCTCAGTGGAAGAAGTGTCGAACATATTTAGCTGTAATGCATAACACCATTAAAAATACCAATAAAAAAAACATATATTTGTTCGCTAATGTTAAATAAATATTAACCACAATTAATCATTTAAATCTTGCTATTCCGGATTTTAGTTTTTCGTAGCCACCCTAGCCTAGTTTATGTTGGACGTGTTTTTCCACTCTAGCCTTTGTTTCTTTGGAGGTGTTTGGTAGCCTACATATATAATTTTTGAAAAAAATTAGATATCGAAATTGTTACTTAAAACAGGAAAGAAAAACATAAATGCTCATATTTCACTGATAATATGACATGTGTTGTACCTTGCTTGACCAACACGTGGTTGTCATCCGTGTTTTTTAAACAAGTTCTCCTTTGCATCCTCTATTAGTGCCTTCCACTCTTTCTCGAGAACCATGGGAGGGTGCTCGTGTTTGAGGTCTATTTGCAATTTATCCCTATACTAGGCCCTGGTGTATTTTAAATTCTCTCTGGCTAACTTTGTAACCACTTTCTTGTTGAAAGTGTTGTCGAACAAGTTTACCATGTGATGTTTTATATCATCTTTCTTTTTGCTATCTTGGCCATTCCACCGTGTGTGAATGGTGGGGCCAAAAGCTCCAATTCTTTGTCATGTAAGTTTCTATAGAAAACATTGTTTCCTACAGAAACATGTTATCCATTAATTTATAATAATCTCAACAAATGTACATTTCAATTTCATAAAAAAAATGAATCAATTAATGGGACAATTACCTGCAATCTTCTGAATCTTGATCGGAACACATGCGCCATCCACCAGAAAGGTGACATCTAGTGATCCAGTGCTTTTAATTCATTCTACTCCATGCATAATAATATCCTATGCACCTACACTATGTTCCTCTATGGAGTCATCATGTGGAGTCCTAGGCTCCAACTCATCATGCTCCGGCATGTCATGCCGGTCAAAATCACCTCGCTGATCAATGGATTCGAGGGGAACCTCAAGAGGCTCAAAAAGCCTCACTTTCACTTTGCTATGTCGACCTTTTTTTTGCATTGGACCAACACTGCTACCTATAGCGATTGCAGGATCGACAGGTTCCCCACGCACGGAGTTTAAAAACTCCTATAAACAAAAAACTTTTCTTTATCATATCATATACAAAATATAAAACTAAAAAATGGATATGAAATTGTCATAGCTAATAAAAATATGTAAAGATGCCACTTACACCAAAATTAGTTATTGTAGTTTGTATCTCTACAATTCTTGCCCTGTCCTCCTGTGTCAGGGGCAGGGATGATTTTAAGGATGGAAATTTATTTTAAAATGTAGAAACCTTGGAGAATCTTACTAATCCTGCATATGCCAACTATAAATGATTGGCGATATTTTCGTAAAAGTATTCAAATTTCTAAAGATTTTATATAGTTTTTATAAAATTTTCACGATTTTTAAGGTAAAATAATTTTATCCTATAGAATTGGGGCAAATCATTTTTAAAATAACGAATCTCATTTTTGGAAAAACCATGGAAAATTAGCCCATGAGCGAAATTTAGCCCCTGGGGTCTTTTTCTAATCAAACCTAGATATTCTATGTTAGCCTTCTTCAAGGCCTTTGTTACAGTTGTCATTAGGTTTGTCGAATAAAATATTTCATCCTCATCAATATCCTCTGTGGGAGCCTTCCCACGTTGACCATGCCACAATACATTGATGAATAAAATTAATGAGATGAACTTTAACAATTGAGAAATTTAGTTGATGTAGTCATAAGTTGTTACTGTATTTAACATTTACCTGGTGAAGCACTGCGGGTGCCTTTCCACGATCACCCTGGATAGATGTAAAGGGTGATTTTTGGACATAGTCACCCTGGATAGATGTTGAGACAATAAATCAATCAACAAAAGTTATGAAATTCACCTTTAACATTAAAAAAATGAAATATTGCAGTAATATCAGAAAAACAATAACAAAATTTCAGAAATTTTGTTGTTGTAGTCATAAGTTGTTACTGTATTTAACATTTACCTGGTGAGGCACTACGGGTGCCTTTCCATGGTCACCCTGGAGATATGTAGCGGGTGAAACTCGGACATGGTCACCTTGGACAAAAGTTGACACAATAAATCAATCAAAACAAATTATGAAATTCACTTGTAACATTAAAAAAATGAAATATTGGAGTAATATCAGAAAACAAATAATGAAATTTCAGAAATTTAGTTGTTGTAGTCATAAGTTGTTACTGTATTTAACACTTACATGATGAGGCACAGTGGGTTCCTTTCCACGGTCATCCTGGAGAGATGTAGCGGGTGAAACTCAGACACGGTCACCTTGGACAGAAGTTGACACAATAAATCAATCTACAAAAGTTATGAAATTCACCTGTAACATTTAAAAAATGAAATATTGGTGTAATATCAGAAAAAAAATAATGAAATTTTAGAAATTTAGTTGTTGTAGTCATAAGTTGTTACTGTATTTAACATTTAACTGCTAAGGCACAGTGGGTGCCTTTCCACGATCACCATGGAGAGATGTAGCCGGTGATTTTTTACCACGGTCACCCTGGACAGATGTTGACACAATAAATCAATCAATAAAAGTTATGAAATTTACCTGTAACATTAAGAAAATGAAATATTGCAGTAATAACAAAAAAAAAATAATGAAATTTTTGAAATTTAGTTGTTGTAGTCATAAGTTTTTATTGTATTTAACATTTACCTGCTGAGGCAAAGTGGGTGCCTTTCCATGGTCACCCTCTCCATCTATTCGATTTAAGTTGTAATCGATCAACACTCTTCACCTGGAACTATTGTTTTTGTTACACATACAAATATACGATTTCCTTCGCGTGCCTCAAATATGCAATTTGGTTTCTTAGTTGTTGCCACTAATCGTGTACTATTTATAAATCCCACAATGTTTCCAGTAGCTTTTGGCCTTCCATCAATATACATAGTTTCTCCTTTATTTTGATTGTTATCTAGTAGTTGTATATAATTTGCGACAGCTCCGTATCTCCGCATACTTTGTGTATATCGGACCAACATCAACCAGTGATTGTATTTGTATAATGGTCCAACATACTCCATCAATTCATTTACAGTGCCATATCCAACCTTTATGCCATCCATGGAAAATAACCGCAATCCATGTAAGGAAGAAGGATCAATGCGATACATCCTCCCACCGATGAAGAAATCTGTGTCCACATCAGGTAGCTCCTTAGGTGACCATCATTGCACTAGATGTTTATACCTCAAGGGAAACTCAATGTCACCCATGTTCTCAGCATCATAATTACATGACCCTCCGTTGGAAATAAAAAATTGCATGCGTGTACAAAATCTTTTCCTTACCTTTTCCAACCTAGTTGATCTAGAACCGGTAGATCTAGTACAACACATCTCACTTTCAACCTCGTTTACTATATCTTGATCATCACTCGAGGAAGATAGGTCTGACAGATACCTATTTGGTGGTACCTACACTCGTTAAAACAAGAAGATGAGTTATCATGCCAATATACGTTTTTGGTACCAACACAGTTGCATATAGTTGCATTTAGTTGCATAAAGTTGAAATTGCCACACCTATCAATCATATAGTTGCATAAAGTTGAAATTGCCACACCTAGTTGCATATAGTTGCAATATAGTTGCATATAGTTTCATAAGTTGCAATATAGTTGCATATAGTTGCATAAGTTGCAATATAGTACCAACACAGTTGCATATAGTTTCATTTAGTTGCATGAAGTTGAATTTGCCACACCTATCCATCATATAGTTGCATATAGTTGCATAAGTTGCATATAGTTGCATAGTTGCATAGTTGCATAATTTTCATTGTTGCATAAGTTGCGTAAAATTGCATACAGTTGTGTAAAGTTGCATAAGTTCCATAAAGTTGCTTAAGTTGCATAAGTTGCATATGTTGCATAGTTGCATATAGTTGCATATAGTTGCATACGAAATTGTTGCAATATAGTTGCATATAGTTGCAATATAGTTGCATATAGTTGCATAAGTTGCATAAGTTGCAATATTGTTGCATAAGTTTCATATAGTTGCATAAGTTGCAATATAGTTGCATATAGTTGCATAAGATGCAATATAGTTGCATTTGACCACTCACCAATATTTGAGAATATAGTTGCAATATAGTTGCATTTGGAACCATTGGTACTTTTTCATAATAAGAATAGGTCTCAAGGTGTGTACCATGAATAGAGAGGAAAAAAAGGGCCTTAGGTCCTAAACATATTTTCTTTGGCTCATTGGACATTAACAAGGCCTCAAACCACCACATCTATCCTATTTAATAAACTATGGTGCTTGGGTGGGATATGGGTGTCATTCACAATTTTTTCACACCATGTATGGAACTTAGGTCTTGTCCATGGCCAGGGAAAGAGCATAAGGTTTTTAGGTCCTATTTAAATCTTCTTAGGATTAAGCTTCGTGATGAATTTGTAGATTAGGATTGAGGTTCATTAATTCAAGGGCCATGAACTAGGCCTCAAATAACCATGTAGATATTATTTAAGAGATATTTGACCTTCTATTGGGATATGGGTTCCATTAGGATTTGTTTTGCACCATATATGTAATTAAAGGTTTATATCATCACCTAGGTAAGAAAATCAGGGCCTTCTTCCCTAAATGAAGCTTTTTTATGGTTAATGGCCATGAAAAAATGCCTCTATTTGGGAATATGTGCACCATTAGTATGTTTTGAATAAAAAGAATGGGTTTCAAGACCTATACCATGGCCAAGGGAGGAAATAAAGAGCCTTAGGCCCTAAATAAATATTCTTTATCTTAATGGCCATGAACAAGGCCTCAAACCACCATACATATCCTCTCTAAGGGATATATGGAATCTGGGTGGGATATGGTCACCATTCACAAGTTTTGGGCATAATGTATAGCAAAGAACATAAGGTTCTTAGGGCCATATTTGAATCTTATCAGGGATGATATTTGTGATGCAGTCCTTAAACAACCACACAAGATCTATGTAGGGTATCTTTGGAACCATTGGTACATTTTCATAATAAGAATAGGTCTCAAGGTGTGTACCATGGCTAGGAGAGAAAACAAGTACCTTAGGTCCAAAATGAATCTTCTTCACTTCAAGTTCTATGAACTAACCATTGAATGGTCATGTAGATAATGTTTAAGGGCTATTTGGCCTCGAGGTGGGATTTGGACACCATTAGTATTTTTTCACATCACATATGGGAGTTTAGGCTTGTACCATCATCAAGGGAAGGAGAAAAGGGAATTAGGATTTAAATGAACCTTATGTGCTTAATGACCAAGATCAAGGCCTCCAATTAGGAATATGGGCAACATTGGTATGCTTTAAATAATAATAATGGCTATTAGGACACCATATGGGCACCATTCAYAGGTTTTATGCATCAYAGTTGGCTMTCAAGGCCTCTAAGAAGGAAATTAGAGCCATTAGGAGGATATAGTTGCATTCATAAGTTGCATTAGGAGGATATAGGTCACACATTCATAAGTTGCATATAGTTGCATAAGTCGGATATAGTTGCATAGTTGCATAAGTTGCATATAGTTGCATAGTTGCATAAGTTGCATTGTTGCATAAAGTTGCATGCTGCATAAATTTGCGTAAAGTTGCATAAGTTTCATTGTTGCATAAAGTTGCATGTTGCATAAAGTTGTGTAAAGTTGCATAAAGTTGCGTAAAGTTGCGTAAGTTTCACTGTTGCATAAAGGTGCATGTTGCGTAAAGTTGTGTAAAGTTGCATAAAGTTGCATAAAGTACCATCATCAAGGGAAGGAGAAAAGKGAATTAGGATTTAMATGAACCTTATGTGCTTAATGACCAAGATCAAGGCCTCCAATTAGGAATATGGGCAACATTGGTATGCTTTAAATAATAATAATGGCTATTAGGACCTCTACCATGGCAAGGGGAGGGAAATAATGGCGTTAGGCCCTAAAAAAATATTCTCATCCTTAATGGCCATGAACAAGGCCTCAAACCACCACACAGATCCTCTTTAAGGGATATATGGACTTTAGGTGGGATACAATCACTATTCACATGTTTTGGACATCACATATGGCACTTTGGATCTTACTCATGTTAGGGAAAGAACATAAGATACTTAGGCCCAATTTCAATTTTCTCGTTGATCTTTGCGATGTAGTCTTTGTACAACCACACAAGACACTTGTATGGGAATTTTCACCTTCGTGTGGGATATTTCATGCCAATAGTACATTTTTCATAATAAGAAAGAATTGTGGGCTTATGCTCTAAGAAAATCTTTCTTATGCCTAATGGAAAAGACTAATTCCTTCTATTGGGAATGTGTGCCCCATTAATATATTATGGAAAATAAGATTTTGTATCAAGAGATATACCATGGATGAGGTAGGAAAACAAGTGACCTAGGCCCTGTACAAATATTCTTGATCTCAATGGTTATGAACAAATCCTTGAAGCACCACATTGACGCAGTAAGGAGACCCACGACCACCACCTCATCGCGCTCTCCTGCTCATAGGATCATTCACATTCACTAATTCATAAGCTGGATTAGCTGTTCTGATTCCCTGCTAGAATCTCTGCTTGAAACCCGATCCACAGGTCCTTTTCCTTTGCTTCACAACCTTCTGCATTCAACCGTGATATTCCCCGACTCATTTTCGGTTTTCGGGGTTTCGTCCTTTCTGATGTTGAGAGTTCCTGTACTCTCGAATCCCCAATATTCGAAGAGCTCCCTTCCGGCCTTAGCCCCTCCTGGCTAGACTCTCTAGTCCATGTGACTAGTTCTCATAAGACCGCAGCCTTATATTCCTTCCGTCGGGGTTTTGGGCTTCAAAATATCGATGTGCCCCAATTCCTGTTAGCCCTCCAGGCTAGACTCGTGGTCCACGCGACCTCTATCTCACAAGACTGCAGCCTTGTCTCCCATCGGGGTTTTGGACTTTCCAATGCTGAAACTCACATGTCCACGGGACTCGCGAAATGTCGATCCCCGATTTGTCGATGGACAACCTCCTGTCGAGTCATTTCCCGATGGCTCTGATTTCTGCCACGCGTCCTCTCTAGATGGACGACCCTGATTAAATCTCGGGATTTCAAGACTTCTGATGTCCCGGCTTTCACGACCTCGGGAACTCCGATTTTTCGATAGCCAATATACCGACTCTCTGCGGATTCCTGACACCTATCTCCCCAAACAGACGGCTCAGATTATACCAGGGTTTTCACTATGGACTTACCCAATCTCTTGTCCACAAGAATGCCAATATCCTGACTCCCGATGCTTCGATCTCCGCCATGTGTCTCCACTAACGGACGGTCTAGATCACTCCGGTGTTTCGAGACTTGAAGTGTCTCGATTTTCTCCACTTCGAGAATCCCGATTTCTCGATGACTGCTATCCCAATGGCTATGCCTCTCATCGAGATTTCTCCTCTGTCGTTCATGAAGGCTTAACCCCCCCTCGCAATTCTCTGTAGATCCGATGACTGTCGGGTCTCCGAATCAAGATCCAACGGTCTAGATCCATTCTTCCTGTGCGCTTACTCCAGAGGCTAAACTCTGCGCGCCTTCACCCGATCTAGCGACTGACGGGTTCTTCACTCTAGATCTGACGACTCAGATCACCTCTTCTCCTACGTGTTCTCTGGATGTGAAGACCTTCCAATGGTCCAGATCTTCCCGGCCGATCCAACGACTGTCGTTTCTCCTCCTGAGATTCTGCGCACTTTCTTCCTGCACTTGGAAGAATTCCAAGTCTTCCAAAGGCCTCAACCTTTGTGCTCTTTTTTCCTCTACGAGCTCCACGACCTTGAGCTTCACTACGTGTAATAAAACCGTTGGCTCCTCCTGAGATTTTCTTCTGAATCCTCAAAGGATTCTTTGACTACTGCACTCTGTAGAGTCTTCACGTACCCAGAGTGCTGTCTCTCCTAAGCTTCTCACACGCTCAGACCCCTACGGGATTTTGTCTTCCTTCCTCCTCTATGAACTCCTTTACTTGAGTTCTCAACTACGTGTGTAAAAACGCTGTCCCTCCTGAGCTTTGGCAACTTTGAACTCTCCAAAGAATTCTTCAGCCTCTGCACTCTTTGAAGTCCGACTTTTTGCGTGAAAGCACTCACCCTCCTGATCTTTTCCTTCTGCTCCAACAACTTCTTGCTGAGCCTTTAAGGGTGTTCAACAACCCTGTGAAGATCCCTCTGTGGATTCTTCCCTCAAATCATAGAACTCAAAGAGTTCTCTTCTCCTGTGTCGTCTGCACACTTACTCAATGCCCACCTGGCAGAGTATCTTCTCAAAACTTCCAGCAGTTCTATACTCTTTTAAGCACCCTTTTCACTTGCTCCATGCCCACCTGGCAGAGCTCTCAGAATCCTCAGTGATTCTTCTTTTTTTTCTAAACTCACAGCAGAGTTCTATCTTCTGTGCACTCCTTGCACTGGCTCAATGCCCACCTGGCAGAGATTCACAGAACTCCTTAGAGATTTTGTCTGCAACTGTGTCTCTCATACACAGACTTGCCCCCTGAGGTGTTCAACAACCTCAAAGGTCTTCCTCCTGAGTTGTTGATTACAGTTCTTGTTCTGCAACACGTCTTTGTCTGAACCCACAGTGTTCAGAAGTGCATCCTCTGTGCACGGCTATCAGAACCCGCAGCGTTTTGTCACACCCTCTTGGTATGAAGCCTCAAAGACCTTCAACCCTGGAAATCAAGAGCACCTGCAAATTCCTAACATACATCTACAACATACATTCATATCATAAAATAGAACACTCACAAACATCCATTCAACACAAAGTCATGCAGGAAAAACTGCTCTTTGTATTAAATATGGCAAATGCCTGTATTTACAAGGTGTTCCTGAGCATGGCCTGTAACAAGGTCTCGGCTCTTCTCTTCTGCTCTCTACTCGCAGACTCTCATCCAACTTCCACTACTACAAAATGAGATATCAAAATATCTTTTACCTGAGGGGGCTCTTCGAGCGCTTCCCTCCAACCTACCTACCCTATTCAATTACATTGAATGGGTTGTCTAGTCTAGCATATGGAACTAGATCTCAGCCATACAAACATTAATGGATGATCTTATCTACAACCTACACAAAGGAACGACTCTATGGCTCACCAACCTAGACATTTAATTACATTGAATTCAAATTTCAAAAGAGACTGCACCTCTCTTCAACACGTGATTTGAATTTGCTGACGTGGCTGGTTGGCTGGCGTGGAGAGATGATCCTGCATCAAACTCCTCAGCTGCAAAATTCATGAGCTCCTGCTCATGAGCTTCCCATCTCTCAGCAGTTGGAAATCCTCCTGGATCCAAAATCATCCTCTGGAGCTGTTCATCTGCTCCATCTCCTTGTTGCTGCTGCTGTTGCTTCTCTTCTGCTCAGCTTCTCCTCGCTGGCAGTTTCTACTGACCCCAACATCAGCCTTATGATCTCTTCTATCACTTTGTCTAGCTGCTCCAGTGGCTGGCTCTATTCATGCAGTCTCCTCAACTGCAAAAAATTTTGGCACATGGGAAGATTCTCAAGATCTCCCATGCCTTCTTCATCAGTCTCCAACTTTACCTGTTGGATGTGCACACCCTGGACTTTCACCCTCTCTTCCAGGGCTTCGATCTGTTCCCATAGATCAACAAAACAAATGCTGTCTGCCTCTTCTTCTTCTGTTGCAAACTCCCATGTTGCAGTCTTTTCAGCTTCCTGGCTGAAAATATTGAGCCATTCCTCAGAATGCTCATCATCTTCTTCTTCTTCTTTTGCTGTCAGCTTCAGTGCTACAACTCTTTCAGCTTACTGGCTGAAAGCGTTGAGACATTCCTCCGAATGCTCATTTTCTCCTTCGTCGGCTTCTTCTTCTGCTTGGGTAGTCTCAAACACCTGCTCTAATTCCTCTTTGACAGTCTCAGCTGACTATTTTGCTGTTGTTGCTACACCATCTGCAACACAGAATTCTACCTCCTCCTGGGCAAATGGTAGGAATACTCCAATTCCTCCAATCATCAGAATATTATCCTGATCTTCCTCTGTCAGCTGCACATGCTGATCCAAACTCATATCTGAATTTATGAGACCCTCAGACAGTCTCATCTACTCATCTCTACCCATCTGGAAATATGGGATGTGTTCACTGCCCTTCTGGCAGTCCATGGAATCAACTAATTCCATCTCTATTTCCTTGCCCACCTGGAAAACTGGAAACCTTCCGCTGTCCTCTTGGCAGTTTGTGAGATCCTGCAGCGATATCATTTCATTGCCCATCTGGCAATGTGAAATTCCTCGGCTGTCCTCCTGACAGTCTCTGAGATCCCGCAGTGATCTCATATCGTTGCCCACATGCCAAACTGGAATTTCATCTCTGCCCTCATGGCAGTTTTTGAGATCCTCAGCTGATCCCAATTCATTCTCTTCATAAAAATCATCGCGACCTCTCCCAGTCTCTGGTTCACATACCTGAATCATTTCTTCTTCAGGTTCGTCGAGGTTTTTAGCATACCTCAACCATCTTTTTAATATCCTTCGCTGTCTTATGACCATCAGTTGCTTGACTGGCCATTTCTCTTTTTCCTTCTTCATGGGAAATTCACGCATCCGTCTCGACCTCCTATCCTGCCGCATCCATAGTTCGAGCTTCTATATGTCTGCCTTTAATTCATAGATCTCTTTATCCATTTCTGCAAGCTTTTCTGCCTTGCTTTTCTTCCCAGCATGCCAATGGCCTTCAATAACCATGGTGTTATCTCTGTCTGCTTTCCTAGCAAACCTGCTGCTGTCACTCCGCACTAAGAGTTCTACCAGCTTCATCCCGTAGTCTCCCTAACTGTCTTTTTGATTACTGCCTACCTGCAAACAATCGCCACAGATTCTCCAACGCTCTGTCTTCCTTTACCTTCTACTTGAAATATACAAACAGAGTTCTAGCTATGATACCACTTGATATGTATCAGAGTGCTCTTTACCTCTTCCTGCCTCTTCTTGCCTGAAATATACAAACAAGAATCAGGCTCTGATACCACTTGACGTGTGTATCAGAGTGCCTTCCTCTTACGCCTCCCTTGCTTGAAATATACAAACAAGAATTAGGCTCTGATACCACTTGATGCAGTAAGGAGACCCACGACCACCACCTCGTCGCGCTCTCCTGCTCACAGGATCATTCACATTCAATCATTCATGAGCCAGATTATCTCTTTTGATTCCCTGCTGGAATCTCTGCTTGAAACTCGATCCACAGGTCCTTTTCCTTTGCCTCACGGCCTTCTGCATTCAACCGTGATCTTCTCCGACTCAGTTTTGGTTTTTGGGGGTTCATCCTTTCTGATGTCAAGATTTCCTATACTCTCGAATCCCTGATCTTCGATGAGCTCCCATCCGGCCTTAGCCCCTCCTGGCTAGACTCTCTAGTCCATGTGACTAGTTCTCATAAGACCGCAGCCTTATATTCCTTCTGTCTGGGTTTTGGGCTTCAAAATCCTGATGTGCCCCAATTCCTGTTAGCCCTCCAGGATAGACTCATGGTCCACATGACCTCTATCTCACAAGACCGTAGCCTTGTCTCCCATCGGGGTTTCAGACTTTCCAATGCCGAAACTCACATGTCCACGGGACTCGTGAAATGTCGATCCCCAATTTTTCGATGGAAAACCTCCTGTCGGGCCATTTCCCAATGGCTTTGATTTCTGCCACGCATCCTCTCCATATGGACGGCCCTGATTAACTCTTGGGATTTCGAGACTTCTGATGTTCCGGCTTTCACGACCTCGGGAACTCTGATTTCCCGATAACCAATATACTGACTCTCTGTGGATTCTTGACACCTATCTCCCCAAACGGATGGCTCAGATTATACTAGGGTTTTCACTATGGACTTACCCGATATCTTGTCCATGGGAATGCCAATATATCGACTCCCGATGCTTCGATCTCCGCCACGTGTCTCCACTAATGGACGGTCCAAATTGCTCTGGTGTTTTGAGACTTGAAGTGTCTCAATTTTCTCCACTTCGAGAATCCTGATTTCCTGATGGCTACTATCCCAATGGCTACACCTCTCGTCGGGATTTCTCCTCTGCTGTTCACAAAGGCTTAACCCTCCCTCACAATTCTTTGTAGATCCAACGACTGTCAGGTCTCCAAATCAAGATCCAATGGTCCAAATCTGTTCTTCCTGTGCACTTACTCCAGAGGCTAAACTCTGCGCACCTTTACCCGATCCAATGACTAACGGGTTCTTCACTCTAGATCTGACAGCTTAGATCACCTCTTCTCCTGTGCATTCTCTGTACATGAAGACCTTCCAACGGTCCAGATCTTCCCGGCCGATCTGACGACTGTCATTGCTCCTCCTGAGCTTCTGTGCACTTTCTTCCTGCACTTGGAAGAATTCCAAGTCTTCCAAAGGCCTCAACCTTTGTGCTCTTTTTTCCTTTGCGAGCTCCACGACCTTGAGCTTCGCTACGCGTAATAAAACCGTTGGCTCCTTCTAATATTTGCTTCTGAATCCTCAAAGGATTTCTTGACTACTGCACTCTGCAGAGTCTTCA
>ML806990.1:46574-57073 GCA_009831015.1 Picea engelmannii | reverse complement strand
TCGTGCAAATTCTCAAGGAAAACTTGGTTATAGCAAGAAATAGAATGAAGCAACAAGTTGATCAACACCGAACAGAAAGAGAATTTGAAATTGGAGAATGGGTATTTGTGAGACTTCAGCCCTACAAACAATTATCACTTAAAAAACAAGGAAAGAATAAGTTAGCTCCGAAATATTACGGACCATATCAAATTAATAGAAAAATCAGTCCCGTCGCGTATGGATTGGACTTACCAGATAACAGTCGTATTCACAACGTTTTTCATGTATCATGTCTAAAAAAAGTTGTTGGCCAACGCCAAAAGGTGAAAACTTTACTTCCCATGTTGGACGAAGAAGGCAGAATAATTTTAGAACCAGAAGCCATTATTGCCTCTAGAGAAAAGAAGTTACGATCTCGCATAATCAAAGAATATCTCATCAAATGGAAGAACCTTCCAGCGGAGGATGCAGCATGGGAGTCCGAACATTTTCGTCAATTACACCCGTTGTTACCAATGCTTTGAGGACAAAACATTCTTAAAGAGGAAGGCAATGCTATGAACATAAATACATATAAATAAATGTTCATAAACATAATAATTAATTAGTAAATAGCTAATAATAGTAATTAGTAATAATGAAAGGACATGTTCTCCAAAAGACATGTCTAGTGGTGAAAGGGCACCCCTGTGTGGGTATATAATCAAGCCCTCCTTCTCAATTGTAAATAATCATTTTTATCATATATTTTATCAATTATTCATATTTTATATATATTATTGCAATCGCATATTTGGTTATCTGTTACAGTTGTATGGAGATGGAATTTGATTGAATTGTGGCGATGCTTTCCTAGTTATTATTTCTTCCTGCACTCTATATGTGTCTGATGTCCTTTCTCACATCAACTCCATAGTTCGACAATATTTTTCGTCATGACCTACTGACTTGAAAAAGGTCCAATACGAAATCTTTGGGACTGTCTGTTATTTATACATCATCGTGTAGTGATAAGGGTCGTGACCCGTGTTTTTGCAAATTTTGCACTATAGTCCTTCCGGTGGTAATGGATTTGGCATTCCTGCTGCCATATACTGTGCGAATGTAGGACATTCATTCTTGTGGTGTCCTTCCATCTTGCATGTAGTACACCAAATGAATTCTCATTTTTCCTTGTTCTTATTTTGGTTCAACTGAAACATTAAATTCTTCAAGTCCTCCTTCAGCGCTTCAATAGTTGGGTCTATTTGCTGGTACCGGTTTTCTTCCAGTTGCAAGGCTTCTTGCAGAGCCTTTGCCTGTGTCTGAAACTTCTATTGTCGCAGTGGATATTTCAAGTGTGGGAGTAGTGAGTTGACAAACGAGTGTTGATGTTTCATATCGGTCATGAGATATTTTAACTTTCCCTTCAGTCGCTTGAATTTCTGATCAATATCCCATACAGACTCTCCTGGTTTCTGTCGGATTTCGATCATCTCGTTCATGTACTAATCCTTTGAGCTTGAATTCCAAAACTCATTTATCAGTAACTTCTTAATGTATGCCAGTGTCCTTGTTGTCCCAGGGGAACTGTTTGTGCCTAGACTCATGTAACAGTCTAGTGCATGATCTCTTAGTCTAATCGCTAGCTGCGTAAGTTTGGTATCTTCATCAATGATCTGTTTTTCTTCCCAGAACTTTGCACAAATGAACAAATGCTTCTCAGGGTATTCTGCTTCTTCTCCTCGAAATTCTAGTAACCTGATGGTGGGATTGTGTCCTGCCATTATGAATGTTGAACTACTACCTCTGCGCGGTGTAGATACCTAACTAGTGTTGCTTGAACTGGATCCTCCAGTTATTGTTCCTTATGTAGATGTACTTCTTGTTGTCTAACTGCTTCTGAACTTCGGTTGTCTAAATGGTGGTGTTATCTTTGGTGTATTAGTCGCACATGGGTTTATGGGTTCCAAACTGACATTAATAAGGATAGGATGGTTGCCTTCTCATCCTGCTCTTGGACCTCTCATCTTCCTCTCATATGTTGAATGCAAGATTTCCTCAATCTGCTCCACATCTCAAATATCCTCTACCTCTTCCTCATCACTTTCCAAGCCTTCCCTCGCAGCTACGACTCCCTTTTTGGTATTCACCTTATATTTGTAGGGTACTCTGCTACGCATCTTTCCAGCTGTTTCCATGATCTTCTTGATCTGGTCGTCATCCATCATGATTGGGTCCAAGGGTTCCTCCTTCTTGCCCTTATCTTTTCCTCCTTCTATTTCTCTTCTCTCTGTCAGTGCTTCCCCCCTTCCCCCGTGCACGCAAGGAAGTTTAGCTGTCTGACTCCATTGTCATTACACCTTTGTTATATAGGAGTATCTTAATATAAGTATACAACGATTGAATGTACCTTCCTCTAGGTCCACATAGAAACTCTTTCTCCATTGCACTATACGACTTCACTGTGTCGAATGAAAACTCTGTTATAAAGCCTACCACAATGTTGTCAAGCCAAAAATATACTGCGCGGTTGAATTTGTTGTTCACCTACTGCAACAACTCAATTTGTACTGGGGTCCAATCTAGTTGTTGAATCTGGTTCGCTGCGTGGTTATCCTTCAACCTTAGTATCCACTTCTTCAATAGATGTGGAAAATCGCAGAAAAAGACTTCGTACAAATCAGTAAACACGTATTTCTCAAGATATTTGTGGGGTGTTATTCTAGGGCTTCTATTGTATTTCTGTGCAAACTCTATCTCCTTAGTTCTTAGCCAAGTTTCGATCTCTTCTTTTGTGGGATTCCACGGTCTCAACATTCCCTTCTAATGGATCATTGGTCTCTACCCTAACATTTTCTTGGTCCGCCTCCGACAGATATTCGACTTATCTCCTCTATTCAATCCTCTCCTATTCCTACCAATGAAAATGAAACCATTTGTTGGTTTAATCCTTCTCTTCTATACTATTTGAGTTTATATCAACCCAGGGTTCCTGTCTTTCAGGTTTCCAACAAATCCTCTAAAACTATCGGCCCTCCTAGTAAACTAGAAGGAAACACAATGCACAGTATGTGCTATGCAGTCTCACCCGAGATAGCTTTAATGGGTGGCTGTAAGACTCAGGTGTTTACAACATGGGATTGAGTGTGAGATAAGAGGGATAAATATTGAACCATCTATTATAACTTGTAAATGCAGCCTACTATTATCCACGATTATGCCGTAAACCCAATAGCTTATTCCATCAACATCGCAACAACATTTAAACAACAATCTAATAACTCATTCATTCAACATAATAATAACTACTGAAGATGATAAAGATATGAAAGCATTCATTAAATAACACATATGTTATTGTGGTTCACCCCCTCTTCGGCTATGTCCATAATGATTTGTCTCTCAACTCTTTATTATGATAGTTCTGCATCTACAACACTGCACGCTTACAACTCTTCTCAGTCAGGTAGGATCTATATGAGGTGGACTAGATCAGACTAGGCTCCACATCCTGTGATCTAACCCTAAAGATATACCTTCCTTCCTCCCCTATAGCTCAAGAGATTATACACAATGGGTCTTACAACAAAACATTACATATCGCATCTACTCACATGTAACTACAATAACATAATACTACCCTGAAGTGAACCCCTTATGATACCTAAGTATCTATATTTATACATTTCATGCTCTTCATCCATTTACAATACCTTTCCAAAACCCTAACCCTACTGTCGTTAGGTATTCCTCCCATGCGTGCATGCTATTATTCCTTCTAGTTGTTTCCTTCCTTGCATGAGTGTGTGTTGTGCTTCCTTCCAGATGTCTCTTTCCTCATGCATTCTTTTTTTCCCCAAAAATGCCTTGCTTTTCTGCTTTGGCCTTTGGCCTGCCTCCAATAATGGTCATACCACAACTCTTTTCATCTTCAACCACATCATCACTCGCTTTGGTGTTCATCAAGCCATTTTCATTGATCATGGTTCACACTTTCAAAACCAGATGATGGGTGAGTTACATGCCAATTTGGGTTTTCGCCATGAGAACTCATCCCCTTACTATCCTCAATAAAAAACAGACAAGTTGAAGCTATCAACAAGGTCCTTAAAATCATGATTCAACGCATGGGAGGGGAAAAAAAACATCTTGGCATCTACAAATTTTCTCCGCTCTCTGGGATTACTGCACCTTAGTGAAACCTGCTACTGAATTCACTCCTTTCGAGTTAGTATATGGCATAGAATCCATATTACCAATCAACTGTGAAATTCCCTCGTTGAAACTCAAATTAGAACTCCTGCCTCACACTTCTGCTGAAGAGGAACGTTTCCTATATCTGACTAGGCTAGATGAAACATGTCACGATGCCGCTCTTGTTAATGAGACATATAAAAAATGAATGAAGAGTCAATATGACAAATCCATCCACCCTTGTACTTTTGCAGAAGGAGACCTAGTCTTCGTTTATGACCAGGCTCATGATAAGTTAGGGACAGACAAGTTAGAACCTTTGTGGAATAGTCCTTACATCATGAAATGTGTATTACATAGAGGCGCCTATGAGCTAGTTGACTACGATGGAATCTCTCTTGGTGAACCCTAGAATGGGATTTAACTTAAGAAGTACTATGCCTAGAACATCTAGCATGTGTGCTTTGTACACTATTGTACTTTAGTTTTGGTGTGTATTTTTATCTTACGTGTTCGAGTTTTGTCTTAGCCACTTATAATTTGTCTTGTGATTCCGTGCACATATGTCATATTCCTTTCCTATCTTTGTCAGGTTTGCGGATGGCACCAGTCGACACACCCAGAGAATCACTTCTGCAGCTTGGGTCATTTACCACTCTGATGAGTTAGTGAGTTCATAAGGCATTTTCCTACGATCGAAAACCAATAACATGGCAGAATATCATGCTGCCATTGGAATTTTAACTGAAGCCTCCTCCCTAGGTATATCTCATATAATCATTAACCTAGACTCTCAACTCGTGGTCTGTCAACCTAATTGGGTCTACGCCATTCACAATCCTATCCTATTGCGTCTCCACCTACGAGTTCGTCATCTTGAAAGAATGTTTGAATTTATAGAGTACATACACATACCAAGAGGACTCAACACAACTTCAGATTCGCTAGAAAATTATATTATGGATCAGTATCTTACACATAGATGATTTTTTGTAAATAAAATGAACCATATAAAACACATCACATGTAAAATAAACACCACATAAAGACATCATCATTTTCAAACATCATTTGGCACCACAAAAAATAATATATATATATATATATATATATATATATATACTGCGTGATAGAAAATGTTTGGTTACATCAAAAAGGTACATAGAAGGGAAATATTTGGGCCCTTATGCCCATGATATCATCATACAAACTACACAAAACATCAAGAGGATCCTAATTCTCATGTACGACGTTGTGCTCTGATTATGATCCAGATTTTATGAGAAGAACAAAATGACTACAGATTATTAACAGGTGCTTAAAACAAAATAACAGAGATACAGTAAAACTGGTTTTCTATTCAATAACGAAATAAGCTGAAACTATAAAATGCAGCGGGAACAACCTTGCTGGAATGGTGGCGGCTTATCTCTGAGAAGAGATGTGACGGCTGCGCTTATTCACAAGAAGAATATTACAATGAGGCTTTGAAGGCCTTTTCACAATAAATAGGAATGAAAAAAACCCTAGACATCCAAAAACCTAACCCTAGGAGATGAAGAGTCAAAAGTCATGTGCGCCCCGTTTGGGTAAGTTAATACATTAACTTCTCGGGGTCGTAACTTTTGCATATGATCTCTGTTTTAGGCGTATGATATCCCGTTGGAAAGGTATCATTGAGGAGATTCATTTTGGGGCCTCAATTAATCCTTTGACTATCATTGGGTTGGTTCGATCCCAAAAAAATTTCATTTAGGCCCTCAAAATGGCCCCGGAAGTTAAAACTGCTAAAAATAGTAACTTGCCAAAATTTCCATAACATTGTTTTGAGCCAGTTGGAAAAGGTGGGTGGCCACTGATATCCACCTACATAAATCCTCCCTCCTTAGGAAGAAATGGTATTCATTGCGTTGAGGTCCCCCATCAGATGAGGAAATTTCTTCTGAATTTGGCCCCGGGTGAGCCACTTGCCTTGGTGCAGGAGTTGCCCTACTTTGACAACTCAATAAAGTTGGATCTTTTGCTGTCGAGTGCCCTTGATCTGTCTATCCACAATATGATCATTGGATTCTTGTTGTATGTAGTCGGGGTTGAGCTATGTTGGTGTTAGTTGTTGTGCTACTTCTGAGGTGTCCAATAATGGTGGGAAATAAGGGTGAAGGAGATCCACGTTGAACATTGGGTGCAGGCCAAGGAAAGGAGGAATGTTGAGCTAAAAATAATTATCCCCCATGGCCTTGGTGATGGTGTATGACCCATAACAGAGTGGGCAAAGCTTTCGATGGGGTCCTGTAAGGCGTTCTTTCTGCAAGTGCAACCAAAAACTTATGTGGCACCTGAAACTTATGTGGCCCACCTGAAACTTATGTGGCACCCAATGTTGATCATGGCGTTGTTTGTACTTGTCATTGGACTTCTGTAGGATATCCTTAACTTGTTGGAGGATGTGCTGGATCCTCTCAATGAACTGGGTGGCTTTGTCATCTTCATTTGGAGCAAGAGATGAGTCGTTCGAGGTGATCGCAAGGGGAAGTGCAACATCTATGCGACCCAATGGTTGGAATCCCAACCCCACCTGAAAGGGGATATGGTCAGTTGAGCTATGCAAAGCTCGGTTGTAGCTATGATGGACATAGGGAAGACTCTCATCCCATGTGTGAGGGTGCTGTGAATTATACATGCGAAGGATATGCACAATCATTCGATTTACGACCTCGGTTTGGCCATCTGTTTGAGGGTGGAAGGCCATGGATTTGGTGAGATTGGTGTCTAGCAGTGACCAAAGGCTCGACCAGAATGTGATGATAAATCGACTGTCCTGATCTAAGACAATGATTTGTGGGATTCCAAAATGTACCCAGACTCGTTCAAAGAAGAGCTTGGCAATGACCTCTGCTGTGATGTTCTTCTTACAGGCAACCAAAATCACCATCTTAGAAAAGAGATCGACAACCACAAAAAAACAGTCATTTCCCCACTTGGTGGATGGGAGGCCCAACATGTAGTCCATTGATATGGATTACCATGGCCTGTCAGGAGTAGGAAGAGGGGTGTACAGGCCCTGTTTCTTAGTGCTCAGTTTGGTAATCACACAGGTAGTGCAGGACCTGATATACTTGTTGACCTCCTATGAAAGTTTCGGCTAGTAGAAATGTTTCTGTAGCATCACTATTGTCTTTTCGACATCGAAGTGTCCTGCCACCCGACTGTAGTGGGCTTCCTAGATCAGCTTCGCTTGCTCGCTTGATGGAACACATATATGGACCAGACAACACAACAACCCATCCCAAAGATGGAAATTATAGACAATTGTGTTTGCCCCCAACATTTGGTAGGTGGTGGCGAAGTCCGGGTTTGTCTCATAGTGTTGGGCCCATCCAGAGGTATCATGGCTGCAAGAGTCTAGTACCATGGTGAGTGCTGCGACTGGTGGCCTACTGAGGCAATCAACGACGTGATTGGTGCTTCTTGTTTTATACTTGATGTTGAGGTGGAATTGCTGCAAGTATGTGGACCACTTTTTATGGTGGTCATTCTGCAATTTTCCTTATGTCTGCATGAACTACAGTGGTTTATGATCAGTGTGGATGAATGTCTCCTTCCCAAGAATGTAGTGTCTCCACTAGTGGCAGGTTTTCACAATGGAGTACATTTCTTTGTCATAAGTAGGGTACTTACGGACAACATTTGATAGTGTCTCACTATGATAGGCCACAGGGTGTCCGTTCTGAGTGAGAAAGGTGCCCACATCATAGCCATAAGCATTTGTCTCAATCTCAAAGGGTTGTTGCAGGTCTAGGAGTGAAAGTACTTGGGCTAAGCATAAGCGGTGCTTCAAATCATCAAATCCTTGTTGTTGGGACTGTCCCCCTGCAAATTTATCCTTACCACCACCCCTGGTTATTTGGCTAAGGGCCCATGCAATATGGGAGAATCCCAACACGAACTTGTGGTAGAAATTGGCTAGGCCCAAGAAGCTCCGGAGCTCAGTGAGTGTGGTTGGGGCTGGCCAGTCATGGATGATTTGTATCTTGGTTGGATCCACATATAATCCATGCTAATCAATGATGTAGCATAGTTAATGGACCCTGTCCATGCCAAACGAGAATTTTTCCAAGTTGGTGTATTGCTTGTGCTGTCGTAGGGTGTGCAAAACCTGATAAATATGCTGCAAGTGTTCGGCCCAAGTCTTGCTGTAAAAGAGAATGTCATCCAGATACACCACTACAAAATTATTGGTGAATGGTCACAGGATATCGTCCATCAACCTCATGAAAGTGGCTGGCGCATTTTTCAAACCAAAGGGCATGACCAACCATTCAAAAATGCCTTCATTTGACTTGAAGGCAGTCTTCCATACATCTGTCTGTTCTATTGATACCTGGTGGTAGCCAGACTTCAGATCAATCTTACTGAAGTATTTGGCCCCCGTGAGTTGATCAAGGAGGTCGTCGATTCGGGGAATCGGGTACCGGTTTTTTACTGTGATTTTATTCAGAGACCGATAATCAATGCATATTCGTTAGGTTCCATATTTCTTCTGTGAAAGCATGATTGGGCTCCTGCAAGGTGATGAGATGGGATGGATGTGCCCCTTGTGGAGCATCTCTTGGATCTATCACTTTATCTCCTCATTCTCTAATAGAGAGCGATGATATATTGTCCCATTGGGTAGCGGTGCATCGGGGGTTAGATCGATGATGTGCTTGACCTCGCAGTGCAGAGGTACCTCGGTAGGTGAGGAGAAGATATCTAAGTATTCTTCCACGACCTTATCTACTTTCTTTTTCCATGTGGAGAGATCATCCGTAGAGACCCTGGATGTGGTTGTGATCTTTCACTTATTCTAAGAGTGAATCACGAAGAAGACAAACTTCTTCGTCTGAGAGATGACCTTCCTGCATTGCTTAGCAGAGATCAAGGAAATAACAGTAGGTGGGACTGCCTCGGGTATCCTGTACAATTTCCTGTTCAAAGTAATAATAACACTATGAGGCATAGACTCATATATAGCATGAAGTTTCCATAAATAAGGTTGGCCCAAAAGAACATCACAAACTTCAAGAGGAGAAACATCACACAATACCTCGTCTTTGAAGGGCTTGATGTCGTACGACATTCAACACTGTTGGCTAACACAGAGATCGCTTCCTTGGTGGAGCCATCCATTGGTGTAAGGTTGTGGGTGCGACATTGTTGGCAGGGCCAACCGCTTGATGAACTTTGCTGAGATGAGTTTCTTCTGGCTACTGCTATCAATGATGAAGTGCAGCAGGGTGCATTTTACCCACATCTATGAATGGAAGAGGCACTCTCCTTTTTCTGGCTCGTCTGGTTCACCAGGCTGGAGCTTGGTGGTAGCAACAGTGGCACTAGGTTCTAAGTCAACGATCCGTCTTCCCCTTTCTGGTTTTGGCTCAGAGTCAGAATCTACATCTGATTCAGAGGCTTTCACTTTGGCCACCAATGATTTCTTTGAGTGACAGTCATCAGTGTTATGCCAAGGGACCTTATGGAAGTCTCACCACTTCCTGGTATCTTTCTTTGTCTTTCCGGTGTCCTTCTTTTCTTGTGGCTTGGACTGGTTGTCCTGATACTGTCCATCTTTGCTCTGTCCTTTGTTCTATGGGTTGGTGCCACCCTTTACTGGCTTTTTTTGTGAGGGGTTCCCAAGTCCAAATTATCACGTCTTTTGTTTGAGCTTCTTCTCGATTTTGACGACATATCGGTAGGCCACACCCAAGGATGAGATGTCCAGAAATTCCATTTCAGTCTGGATGTATATATGTAGAGCACCGCGATACTTGAGCACCATATGTCGCTCCAAATATTTGATACCCATCTTGGTGTGCAAGGTATGGAAGATATTTGTGAAAACTGACACTGCTTGGTCTCTTTCTTGCCACAGTGTAGTCTATTTGGTATATAGGTTGTCATAACTTTCAACAGGGTAGTATTGTTCCTTAATGTTAAGAACCTGAATAGATCTATAAATATAATCACCACAATTACTGAATACACAATAGATCCACAAAGCAAGATAGAAGAAACCACACAATATTATTACCAAACCCTTGAGGTAGGGAAACACCGTACAATGGATCCTATTATGGAAGGGATCCTCTCCTATTCACTTGCCTCTTCGAGGGAGAATCCTCCTATTGAGCTACCGCTCCAAATACAATACTTCTCTTCCTATCTCATTACATTGCTTGAGCCCCTTTATAGTGCTACCATCACCTAAGAACATTCTAGAGGAGGAATCTTCTAGAAGTAGAACCTTCTAAGAAGTCCTCTTACATTTATTATATCTAACTACCATAGTGGGCCTTATTTAATAA
>ML806989.1:164208-191645 GCA_009831015.1 Picea engelmannii | reverse complement strand
TTCGAACTAAAGTGTAATGTTGAGTTGTAACTGAAGTCTCAAGTCTAGTTCTATTTTCGAACTAAAGTGTAATGCTGAGTTATAACTGAAGTCTCAAGTCTAGTTCTATTTTCGAACTAAAGTGTAATGTTGAGTTAAGTCAAATATGCTTTCACACCTCTATTTCGAGCCCTCTCCACTTCTCCTCCATTCCTTTATAAGGAGAGGTCGATCCCCTCTCCTCAAAGCAATTGCTATGCAGGGTAAAGGTGAAGCATTAAAGGCTGCTATACATAGGCGAATATTAGTCCGTTAAAGGCTGCTATACAGAGGCGCATATAGAGGCAGCATACCAGTGCTGTAGAGGCGCATATAGAGGCAGCAAACAGTGTTGTAGAGACAGCATATAGAGGCAACATATCAGTGTTGTACAGAGGTACATATCAGCCCTAAAGAGGCAGCCACAACAGTGCTGTACAGAGGTACTTATCAGCGCTAAAGAGGCAGCCATAACAGTGTTGTACAGATGTACATATCAGCGCTAAAGAGGCAGCCATATCAGTGTTGTATATCAGCATACAGAGGCAGCATATCAGAGGTGTATATCAACACAATAGAGACACATATCAGTGTTGTAGATCAGCATATAGAGGCTGCATATAAAGGGGCATATCAGTCAGTTAGAGGCAGTTTCAACAGCCCATATCAGAGCTGATATATCTCGGTCTTTGAAAGAAACTAGGATACATCTATATCAGCAAGGTCTCTTAGTTCTCTGTCAGGTCAGAGTCAACTTGGCAAGCTCTTTAAGAGCAAAGTATTCATGGTGGATGTTTGTAAGTGATCTTACATTATTAATGCAATAAAAGAATATCGTTTGCTGGGGTTTTTCTCCCTGTACAGGGTTTCCCCAGGGTATATGTGTTGTTGATGTGCATGCTTACGTATCTACATGATTATTGTTATTCAGTTATGATTCTATATTGTTGAAATGTATTAAGCTGGAATCAAAGTGTTGAAGAATTCAAAAAAATAATCCGCATAAGAAATCAAGCTCAAAATTTAACACATGTTTCATTATGTTCTGTTAGTTCATTATATGACCAGTGTTGGATGCAAATCTATGAAATCAAAACCAAGCTATGCTAGAACTTGAAATTGGCAGAGCAAATGATTCTGACCTCCGTTCTGAAGCCAATATGGCTAGCAGGTGCTCCTGCAAGCTATGCAATGAAAAGATTTAATTAAATGACCTTCCTATCCATTCCAAGCATATGCATTTACTGTACACTATTCTATTATCTGTAGAAATCCCACCTTGACATGATCCTTTCAATGAAGAAACCCGTTCCCAACATGCACCAGTGTAACAGAGGATGCCGACCTCAAACTTGCCTAGTCTTGAAAATAAAACAATTGAACTCCCAAGGCCTGATGCCAAGCAGTGGTTGGCATGCTTAGGATAAGTCTGAACTCATTGTTATTCAGAATCTTCATACACGTCCTCCCCATCAGACAACTCATCAAAAGTTCTCATATCCAGCAGTCTGACCAAACTTTCAGATTCTATCTTATTATACAAGTTCTATACTCTACAGTGTGACCATATAACACCGAATAAGAGGCAAAATCAATAATACAGCTTGACCCCTTACTCTGCTTGTAGGGCCTATTCGCGATAATATTAATAATCGCAGCAATTGCTTAAAGCATTACCAGAACAAGAAAATTGATTTCCACATACAAAATATAAATTTGTACAGATCAATAGTATAAACTTTTGTTTTTAGCCCTCAGAGATTGGCGTGAAACTATATGCCAGACTCCAAATCAATGCAGAAGGATATTTGATAGTATCCTGCAGCTATATTTGTAAGAAGCATTAGTGTGATAAAATTATCCTTTCAAAAGATCAACCAAAGCCAAAGCCTTCGCTAGCTTCATGAATCGCCAACAACAATCGTTCCTTAAGCTGTTCCTTTGAAAAATAATCAAGAAGGTCTAACTGATTGAAACAAGTATGAGCTGATGGCGGACGTTCTGGAGCTCCATATGCTTTGTGAATTTGAAACCTTTGAGGACCAGATATACGTTGAAGAGCTTTAAACCCTTCTAATGAAACCTTTGACGTTCCTGTGACAAACTGCAACAATCGTGCCATGTCCTCCTTGCTAAATCCTTGCACAACCTCCCAAAACCACTGTATTAAAGGAGATGTTACAGTATATCCCGTGTACTCTGTACTGGCCTTTAGATCATCGAGGTCGATTTCAAGTAGTCCACTAATCAAGAGTTCAAGTTCTTTGTCATTGAATATTGAGGTAAGATGCCTTGGTATCAACTCATTGAATCCTTCCAAGAAAGCATTTATTTGAGGACGAATTGCCGTGGTCAGCGTATGCTCTGCAACAAAATCCGCATTCATTTGGCAAAATCGAAAAGACTTGGCAATTGGAAATTTACCTCTCTTTGGTGTCTTGTTAATACGAATGCTGAGAAGTTCAGGTCTTTCCTATCGAATGCCTTCGTCCATGATTGTATCTCCTGGTGGCGTTTCAACTAATGAAGATACCATGCGTGGTGAATAGCCCAATTCTTCTGATTCAGAGAGTGCAGAGTAAAGCCCATAATTAGAAGCATGAGAAAACGACTTGAAGAGAAACTCTGTATCAGATACCTCTAGTATTTTATGGACACCAATTGGATTGACACATGGGCGAAACTGATTTCCTTCAATATACATTTCTTTTAGGTAAGGAAAGCTGTGCAGGAATTTCTCCTGTCAAGTAACTGTTATTAAGATACAAATTACAGAGAGATGGAAAACAGCCCTTTATACGGATGAGCTCTCTTATAGTCCCTACCAGGTGATTATTGCCAACATCTAAGTGACGAAGGTTAGGAAGAATTCCCAGTTCTGGAGGAATTCGACCCGTGAGTCGATTTTCATGAAGGCAGAGATAGCGAAACTCTGACAAACTCCCAAGTTCTTTTGGAATTGATCCTCGTAAGTTGTTGAAACTCAAAAACAAATTCGTGAGTTTCTTCAGTGCTCCAATTTCAGGTGGATTTGAATCCTGCAACTTATTCCACCGTAAATTTAATATCATAAGGTGCTTGAGTCGCCCAATTTGAGGGGGTATTGAACCAGTCAGCTTATTTCCATGAAGATCCAATTTTCTCGGGTTCAGAAGACTTGTTACTGCCACTGGAAAAGGACCAACAATTAACACTCCATAAAGCTCCAATTCTGTGAGAACACGGTACTCTCCTTGGTTTGCATGAGAACAAGTAACTCCAGTCCAAGGTGATAAGTCTCCATCCCCACACGGATCATCTTCAACCCATGCGTACACCACTTTACATCCAAGAGATGCGTTTACATATCTTTTGAGAGGACAGACCCTCATTGCTGGTCTGATGTTTAAATACTCTTACAACATTCATTTTATTGATAACAACCCTGCTGCATATTGACCTTATTCAGTGGAATATCACTGTTGATTTGGCACTTTTCCTTCCATAATTTGCACTTTATAGATACACCACATGTCTGCAAAATTGCCCATAGAATGACTATGCTGGAGCAGAATAATTTGATCATCATCTCTTTATGACACCTGAAGCATGAGTTCGAAGTTTGGTCCTGGATGAATATATTTCCTAGTTGAAAGTTCAGGCAATCTGAATTCTATTCCGTGCCCAATAACTAGACTTGAAATCTGTAAGATGCTTCCTTTTCCCAAAAGGGCTTAGTCATCCATCATGTCAAACATGAATTGCTTAAAGAACGCAGGAGCTAGCTTTATAGGCCCACAGAAGGAATTTATATGAAAAGATGAATAATCTTTAGAAGTGGTCAAAATGTTAAAACCAAGTCCTATAAATAATTACTCAAGCTTGATTCAATTTGGAATAATAGAGAACCATGAATGAGAGTCCCATTTAGAGAACTGTCGTGCATGCAAAATTATTAGAATTTATGTGCCCAAATTGCAAGTTTCACCCCATGCAAAATTTAGAAAATCAATACAATGATTCAATAAAAACGTTTCTTAGGGCATGTGACAAATTTTACCATGATTCAATAAAAACACTTCTTTGGGCATGTGACCAATTTAAGTCACATTCCGTCAAGCACCTGATGTCAGTGAAGTTTTACCCTGTTAAAGCTGCAGCACCAGAAATAAGCTCTGACAATTCTGTTGTAATTGAAGCTTGATGAGTCATGTTATAAGACAGGGTTAACCAATTTAAGCTTCTCACCAGCATTTCTGCTAGAACTGTCCATGGTACACATTCTGGCCCTTTGTTCACTGCAAAATTCACTAAGGTTCTGCAGCACTTCTGCTTTTGTTTCGGATCCTTCAATTTCATAAGAATCCAAGTCACCAAGTTTTGCTCCTGCTTCAGACTCCTTTTCAACAACCTCAGCAGATAGTAAAATGGAAACAGTTGGCACAAATGAGACTCTTGACTGAAATCTGCTGAAAATGATTCTTACAGCATCAAACTCCACATTCTTCAAAATGTCATCCACAATCATAGATACCTGTGTGAAGTTAATAGGATTCTTTTGCATTTCTCCTACAGACATGCTAATATCTTTGCTTGAGTCACGCTGCAATAGAGACTTTCTCTTCTCCCCAAATTCTAAGTGCATTCTTTCAATAGATGCCAATAGTTCTGTTTGCATAATTAGTTTTGACTATAAGCCATTGCAACTGAAAACACACGCTACCTGTGCTAGTTTAGATAGTAGTTTTCGAAGACAATATGAAGGATTATCACAGAGCTTGTTTCAGGAAGGTTCACGAGCCATAATATGTGGTATTTAACTCAAAAGATAAGGGATTTAGTTCTCAGATAACAAAGAATTTGGACTGATTTCAAAGTCATTTCAAATCTATATAACAAATCTAGGGGATGAGTCTAGAAATTACCTGGTCTTTTTGCTGTAAGACTGTTTTGACTGTGGTACCATTCCTCTGAATTGGTGTGATGCTTCTAAGGACTCTTGAATCTTCTTCATACCCCTGAAATAGAGCCATCTTTCGACTTCATGAACGTCATTTCCTGTAGCTTTTGAAAGAATGAGCATACATCTGAACCATCTTCCAATAAGCAACCAAGATACTGTAGAAATGTTTCCCATCTTCTGAGCAAGTTTCCAAGACATTCCTTAAGACTTTTGCTGCAGCAACATATTTACATGCACAAATAAGCATATTTCCTTGCCAGCTGGACCCTAGGGGTAATGCTTCATCTGGATTCCCATTCTCTAGAACCAAGGCCTTTAATTACCTGAAGTATTGCCACTGCTGAGCTTGAAATTCATTCTAAAACGGTCTTGCAGATTCCAAGATAATCCTGAAGCAATAAGAGGTGATATGTACTGGTGATATTGTTGTTCCAATTATAGCACCCACAATTTCCATACTAACAATAGTTTCTTGTAAAAAAAGTTCTCTTTTCCAGAGAAGTAAAGTCAATAACGCCCTCAAAAAGCTAACCATCTGACAAATTTTGTAGTGAGAATATTCACCACTTCCAAAGTGGCAAGTAATGACACAAATCATGTGCTTCTGGCTTGGCAGGTGATTCTTTACCCAGTTCTGTTTTGAACAGCAGCAAACTCGGAAAGTTGGGAAGATCAGATAGGCAATATTCATGCTGCATAATGATGTTCATTCTAAAGGAACCTCCTAAGACTATACTAACTAGTTTACTTAAGGGTTATTACTCTAATTGATTCGGCACAAGTAATCAGTAGAAACGGCTTGAAAATTAATTTTGGCTTTGAAGTCTTGCAAATGATATAAAATGAAACTTGGAACAATCAAGATTGGGAAGTATGAAGTCCACCTTTGATCTCAACCTGTCATTCAATGCACAATCTTCTGGAGAAATGGAAACACTGTTTCAAAGTTGTAGCTTCACCAAAATATCTACTGTAGGCGATGGGAGATAATGACTCTCCTTGTATTGCTGAAAACGGATGTATTGTTGCAGGATGGTAAAGATGTATTGGGACAGCTTGTAAAACCAATTCTGAGCTATAGTTGCAAAAGGGAGACTATATAGACAGCTTGTATGCCATAGCTGACCTGGGAATGACAAGTTGAAGCTCACAACGATGAAACCCTTTATTTGCTTCAAAATACCATTAGCAAAGTAACAAACTTGTAATGGGTGTGAGGTCAATAGAGTCCTGAATGGAGTTTTGTAAGAAATTACAAGGATTCTACCAAATTATAGTCCAAGATCTTCTAAAGCAAGTTATAGCTTTCAGCCTTTCAATTTTACTAGCTCTGGCTTCCACAAGAATATGACTTTGTAAATGAATCCTGAGAATATTCAGTCAAGGAGAGGTTTAGACCTTACTTGGATTAACCCTAGAATAACCAAGCTCTTATGATAGTAGAGTAGTCTTCAGATGTCAATCTTGACTTGTAAAGCACTCTTTTAAGTGATGTCTGAGATTAAAGATAGATCCTTGTTGGCTACAAAATTAGTTCTTCGATTGCAGAGTAGGCCACAAACTGTGGAGTGTTTTAAACCCAACTAGACTTGGGAGAAATTAGCATATATAAATAGTGGGCTTTAGAGGAGACAGAGTAAATATCAGAGTAGCATGCAGGTACCAAGAAAACTCTGATAGATTGGTAGCGACAGGCTCTTGGAGAACTTTATTCAACAACTGAAACTGAAGAGGATTTTATTGCTTGATTTTTTATTTTTTCTTGGTTTTCTCTTTTTTTCTTTTTCACAAATCTTGTGCACCAACAAGCTGGTTTTCAAACAAGATTTGTCCAACTGCGCCCAGAGGGTTTTCACAGTAGGATTTTTTCTTATCCCCTACGAATGCCAACCAGAGATTGGTTTTCAAGCATTCCATGGTCCGATGGCACTTGAAACAGGTTTTCACCATCAATTTTATTTTGAGGAAGGGGATAGGTCAACAAGGTAGCTTATCATTGTAAGTGGGTTGAGTTACTTTATTGAGTTGGTTAGCAGTGGGGTGATTAGAAAGTTATGAAGATCTCATGGAGGAATGAAGTGAGTTGACATTGTGATGTGGTAGCATTGATTATAGCAATGGAGATGATCAACCATATAAGCAAAGGAAACTTCAAAAATTTTAGCGGGCAATTATTTCTGAGCTGAGAAGAAGGAAATGCATTGGCATACCGTAGTGCTGGTAAATGAGTATGATGAATATTAGGTCTTCTTAAAAGGTCTTCTATAGCAATGAAATTACTGATGTAGCAATGGGACTTATTTTTATTGTGATCTTCAAAATCAATTCTTCATCTGCCTTGTTTTCCATTTGCTTGCAATTTCTATGAAAGGTCAACAACTGAAGCACTGTGCTAGCAGGCTCCTAGGAACTTGAACTTTGAATGCGTCTCAGGCAAGGACTCAACATCACATGATGTTGCACCTTCCTGGTTTGGATGTCTAGATGACATACTTTTGTTTACCAAAATCTGGTCTTCAAAATAACTCCTTCATGGATTGACCTTTGTGAAGTTGTGAACCTTCTGGGCCTTGCAAAAACTTAGCATTTTCCTGCAACACAAGGTGAGATTATGGAAGAAAAGAGCTATGAGGAATTTTTTCCTCCAATAAACATAAAAAATGATTTCAAGTAGTGCATATAAAACAAATCTCTTTAAACGATTCATTAAAAAATTTCATCATTACTTGTTGAGGAGTGGTGGCCAGCCTATACTACCTATCAGTACTTCAATGGTAATTCCTTCATTTGATGTCCAATTGGAGTGCTTCCAAAGCTAGATTAAAGTAGATTCATAGGGTTATCTCTAGTATAAACAGTTTTGAAAGTGCTTTGCAATGATGTGCTAAATATTCTGAGGAAAAATCTATATGACAAAGCTAATTTTGATTTCCAGCCTAGACCAACAGTCACGGTTTTGGGTATAACTTTTTCATTTGATGACGAATTGACTTGATTCCAATTGGAGATGAAAGTAGATTCATGTAGGTATCTCCAATAGAAACAGGTTTTACAAGCATAAAGAACTGGTTAGTCAAATATACCAATGAACAGCCTAGGAAACAGAGTTTGACCAGTGCAGATTTAGGATAGGCAGTGAGTATTTAGGGCATAATTTTCTTGTACGATATCAAAATAACATGATTCAAGTTGGGTTGTAAACTAGATTCATAGTAGAATATACCCTAGCAATAGGTCTGAAAGATCTATCCATTTGGCCTACCGAAAATTGACTATCCCAACTCTGTTCTCGGCGAGGTTAGTGATCCCAAGTGCCACAAGAGTCTGATCAACAAGCCATTTCTTCCAAATGATGATCTGGGTTCATGTGAATTTTCTTAGGTGTATAATTTTTAATGTAATTCATCCATATATCAAAAATTACAAATACCCAGCTCCTAAATTGTGTGATATGACCTTCACAAGATCTTATAGCAAATGCAAAAATACCTAAAGCAAGAATAAGATCAAACATCTAGCTCAAAATGTGGTATAATGATGATGGGATCATGACATAACCATTGTGGGAACACGAAGTGTCCCATTATCTATGAGGTTGATATAATGAGATCCTAACATAACCACCGTGGGAACCACAGAGTGTCTCATTATTCGTGAAACAACTTCCACATTTTGTTCATGAAATTGTGATTCTTGTATGATGATGGCTTGAATAGTTGATCGAGGAATACAACCATCATCAAATCATTGAACATTTGTCATTATATGTAAGATCAAAAGGGCTAGGTGTAGGGTTGAGGTAATCAATGATGAAGAATCAAGGGTTGGAAAGGGTCTAAGTCGAAAAAGGATCATGGCTTAGTGAAAAGAAAGGGAGGGGGAATAGAGATGATATTGCACAAAGAATAAAATAGAGAGACAAGCATGAAGAAGAGAAGAGGGTAAGAAATAGGCTAGGAGAATTGAGAGAGGAATAAAGACCAAGAAAGAAGAAAAGTAGAAGTAAAGGCAACATGCAGTAGGAAGGCATGGACATCGGTGGACTAAGACTAGAATACATTGAAACTAATAACTCAATCAACCCAAGATGCTACATATTACTGATGGAAATAATGAAGATTCGCCACATACCCGTTAATCGATCTAGATGCAAGCTTGAAGAATTTTGCATCCCCTTGGCTCCTTCTCCATTGGAATCCTCATTCACTAATGCTTCCTTCCCCTCACCAAACTTCCTGCAAAAGATATTAGTACTAGGAGTGGCTCTTATTGCACCACAAAAAAATCTTCTAATTTAACACATGCATTTATATGTATACAAAGAGGATAGTTGACATCTTCTCTTTGCTCATCCCCTTACCATGTGTTATCTAAAATCAATGCAAGAAATAGTATTGCGCCCTTGACACCTCCCCGGAAATGGCGCCAAAAATGAAAGTGTTTTTATATGTCTTCTATTTTCACCAAGAACACTTATGCATTTAATGTATCAACTAGGGTTTCCAATGTACTTGTGAGATGTCGTGCACTGTGTGTGCGGAGTACATATTCTTAGCTTGCACTAATTTCTTAATATGCTTCTACAAAAAGGAAATCGCATTGCGGAAAATCAAAACACACGTGAACTAGATTCTAACACTTGTGATTTTGAGTCTAATGTATGGCTCCTCTTAGAGTGATACCATCAGTGACCTAGTCCTGTGATAGCACTTCTCTTGCTCTCTTATTAGATTATTATCATGAGTGTGTTCTAGTAATCTACTTCGACAACTAAGCATTCTACAAGAAACAAAGAAAATAAATTCTAGGAACGAAATTAACATAAAAAATTGAACAAGGTAAAAGCTATAACATACAAACTATCTACAGGAGATCTCCAATCCAAGCTTAATTGAAAGATTAACTATAAGCATTGTAGCATTGTGTATGCATGAATTGTAATTTCTACTAATATGTGGCCCTCCTGTGCATTGCAATTGAGATGACTGTACCAAACAAGTGATATATCATTATCATAGCAGTATTGCTCTAATAGTCTGGGTTGGAAATTCAACTCCACTATACATATGTGACCATAGTTTGTAAATGACATAGAACAAAGTAAAACTGAAATAATAAAATAAATAATGAAACACAAACTAATTTATGTACAACAAAGTGAATGCAACATCCATCTCTAGATCCACGGCTTATGTTCTCTGGAGTGGGCCCCCTCTAGATAGAAGAGAGCTGGGATATATTACAACAATACTAGCAACTGAAATCATAACTCACACATTCAAGAAAATAACTAGCAAGTGTGGCAGAGGTCTGGGCAGTCTGTCTTATTTTCTAGAAATCCTAATTCTTTTACATTGTGTATTCGAACTAGCTTTTATGGAGTCATTCTCCATACAATATATAGAAGAAATTAGAATGGCTTATGCCATTTTAGGAATAAGAAAACAATGGCTTAGGAATAAGAATGGCTTATGCCATTTTAGGAGCGTTTCCTGTATATCGAAGGTCAAGGATCATGGATCCCATGACATGGCATGGAAACCCGACATAATTTTTAATTTTGAGCACCAAACCCGATGTACACGAGTTGTAGTGGAGCAACCTGCGTATACACTTGTTGTATAACTAATAGGGCGCATATATGTGGAAAAATGTGCTTTTTTGGCTCTGGAAGGTACAAAAGGGGACTTCAAGTCTGCATAGGAAAATGGAAAGGCCATCCAAGCAAGTTGCATGGGGTGAGGCAAAATTTATTGTAACAAATGCCCCCTAATGTGTGAGGTCAGAGGAGTATCTATGATGGCCGAAATACATTATAATTCCCATAAGTGGAGTAATGGAGACTCAGCTGGAAGTGTTAGTTACTCATGAGAATATTACATTCCATAATGACTTTGTACACATGGTTTCCAATCTGAATTATATTGTAGATCCATGTGAAAATATACCAAATAGTTGTTCATGACCATGAATAGGTAATACAAAGCAGACACATGCCATAGGCTATCATAGTCACGAACAAGGCCCAGTGGAAACCAGTCTCAAAATCAATTTGGAGATATCTGTATACAATGGAGTACAATCTGATCTCCCATGATCACTGAAGTCATATAGGTACCGGTCCAATGAAAGACAACAACAGATTAGGGAAGCTGCTACTGTAAGCTAGAGGTCTTCTACACTATCCGCCGAAGGTGCAAGTCTACATCAAGTGAATAGAGGATTTGAGGTCGAACACAATGAGACTTCGTTTGATTACTGGTCATTAAGGTATGTCATTAACAAACGCGAGACAACCTACCGATAATGAAAGTAGGTATCAAGGCACCGAGTACATTCTTACAAGTGTGAATGAGGGTGTTGAGGTCGAACACTTGAACAATCCATTGATCGGGAGACATTGATGTATTCCCAACTGTCGATGGCGAAAGAACCTGCCACTGATGACTGCAAGCCTCTAGGTACTCATAGGACTCTAGGCCTCATTTCCAGGATAGATGAGCTGAAGTCGATGGAAGGAGACCCACTGTAAGGAGAGCATTAGGGCATCTCTCATCAGTCAGCACGAGGTACAAAGCAATAGCTTGATGATTAGGAGGAGCTCGAACGAATAGGATGTTCACGAACCAATGACCCTGTGCGTCTCCCACATGCACCAGATGCAAGTAGTGCACGAAAGAGACACTTTGAATAACAACCAATGAGGAAGACTGTCGACAAAGGAGAGGAAACCACCAATAAGGCTAATGGCATCCAAGACACTGCATGAATCCCAATGTGTGCATAGATTTCTTGTCGTCGAACACAAGGGAAACCCCCTAGTCAGCGACCAATGAGGAGATGTCGATTGTTGGGTTCAAGGTTACCTACCCATAATGAAAGTAGGACCAGGGTGCATGGTAGGATTACAATTCCATGTGACTCTTAGACACACTGAGGGTATGGCCGACAAGCAAAGTCAAGAGTTCTGAGAAATGGTCGACACAGGCTTATAGACATCCTTTGAAAGAGAGCATGAGACATATCAATAACTCAGGTAGCATAGACTTGATGATAAAACTTTGTGATGCAGGAGGCATCAACGAACTCTCCATAGGGACTGGAAGAATAACCAGTCGGAGGAGTAAACTCTATGCAACGAGCTTAGTTTCCTAAGGTCATGCTAAACCCAAACTTCGGATGACAGTGGACTCAAAAGTTTGTGCTCTGTTCAAAGGCGACATGACTATTGTTGATATGAGGCAATACTCTTTTCCCGCCCATCTTTTTTTTGTTTTTTGCATAGGCAAAGAAATGATATGTTACAGGAGAGGAAACGAGTGTCGCAAGTAATCAACTAGATCCAAACAGTGGAACATACCTATGCTTAATGCAAGGAAGTGCATGTGGGGCATGGACACTCTGGGGGATGTTTCCTCTTAGGGTACAGGGTGTCAAGCTGCAAAGGATATAAAAAGGCTCTGCTTGGCTAGTGATGCAAATTGTTGAGGCAAGAGGCTTATAACAAAAAAGCGAGAACTAGCAATAGGCTCAATATTGCAAGCAGGATGATGGAATCCGATTACAAATTAACTCCAAAGAATGTCCTTTTTTGTAGATTTAGTCCCCTAGGCCCGAAAAAAGTATAAAATAATATTGAGGAGAACTCTTCTAGCCAATGGTGACTAGAGTATTCATTTTTCGTAAGTAGTTTACTTGGTCTGAAAAAGGGTTAAACTTACACCAAATAGACGTCCTTTCAAAGCCATTTAATGTGTGTGAAAGAGACAAGTTCACTCGACAATCTTTTCATTTTTTAGAGAGTCGAAAAAGAGCATAACTAAGACTCGGGGGGAGTCCCATAGGTAAAGGTCAGAATGCTTGTGAGTAAGAATATGGGGTTTGAACGCAAAGTCATATCAGAGCTATCAGGAACTCCCGGTCCTATGGAATAGCTTCTGCATGGGCACCAAATGGCACGAAGATTCTAACTAGGGCACCCATGTTTAGTAAGCCTCTACCACTTAATAACGACGCTTCTAGTAGCATTAAGAAGGTTCAGTGTCGCTAATAAATGGGTTCGTACCTAAGGCATATGGATCACAGTCATAGGACAATGCAAGAATGCAAAATGGAGTGACAACCTATCCTATATGCCGGTGAAAGAAAATACATGTCGAAGGCACGAATGGGCGGTATGATACTATAAACCGCAAAAATCCTGGACAAAACCACCAAAACCAATTATTTCCACTACACTATTAGTCCACAAGGTAAAAAATTAGCATAAACTATATAGAGTGGGTAAAAAATTTCTACTAATTGTAAAATAGACCATTTTACCATACCATTGAGTTTTTTCACCCACATAGTGCATTTTAGGCCATTTTCCCCTCAATCTTCAAGTGTCGATTGTAGGAGCTACGGTCAACGGAATTAGCAACCATTTGGACCAAGTAAGTGCCCATCCCTTCTACTTCAATTTCATTGGTTTGAATTTCAATTTTAGGCCCCATTTTTTTAGTATTAGAGAGCGCAAAATGTAAATTAGGGCGTACGCGGGTGATAGTTCATTGGGTCACGTATACGCCCCCATATACGTGTGCAAAGCAAAGCTTGCCCGCGCATATGCATCCCTATACACGATTGTTACCATGTTAGCCGCGTACAAGTCTGTGAACACTTTTTTGACAAGATTTAACTCAAAAAATGACGTTTCCTTTGTAGGATGGTGATTGAATGGAGGGAGAGGGAGCATGAAGAGATAGATGCAGTAGTGGAAAGGGATGCAGGGGCCCAACAAGTTTTAAAAAGATGTGTCCTTTATAAATTTTGGGCTCGCAAAGGAATGAGGGCTCGAGTGAGGTTACTCCAGATGCTCGTAAACTACTGGGATCTGAAGACAAAGGCCTTCAATCTCGATGGGAAACCATTGAGGATTGAAGTGGATGACATATATTTGATCACAAAATTGTCTCGTCGGGGCGAGGTAGTGAATCTCAAGGCCCGGGGGGCTAGGGGTGGTATGACCATGGAGGAGTACATTGCCACCCACTATGTTGCAACCACAGATAAAGTAGGGAGCCAACTCCCAATCAGGATGATCGAGAACTTGAGCTTCATCGTACTTGTTCTTACACGGATCTTAGGGTCGGCCTCGTTGCACCAGACATCAAGGTCATTCATGTTCTATGGGGTGGAGTGTTTACGACCCACTGTTTATGATTAGTGTACCTCATTGTTGGCTAACATGAAGAGCCAGCTGACGGATTGCAAACAAGGGAGAAAGAGAAACTTTGGATTTGCATCCATTCTGTGCAGCTTTTTCTTTGAGCGAGTTCTAGGCTTGAGCCCTAGATTAGAGATTATTCCACATGGACCGCGTGATCTAGCTATGTCACGGTGGACCGATGTGATGAGGCGGCTAGAAGGTGGTAGGGTGCCACCCCCCTATAATGATGAGTTCTTTTTCTGGTGGCGTCAACAGGTCATAGCCATTGACGACTACTCTTATACCGGGATCAACTACAGAGGGGATCCAAATATGCCTTTGCCACCAGGTTCCACCTATGATGATACTGGTAAGAAATCTTTTTATATATTTCATTTTTTTGTGTTTTTTCAAAAAGAATAAAAAACGAAAATATTTTTGTATGGTATCAAGTATTAACAATTGCTTTGTCACACAGATGTAGGTCCACGACTACTAGAGGGATTCCAACGACATCGACGGAGGAGCTAGGGAGATGAGCACGTGAGAGGAGATGTGGATAGAGTGTTGCAGAATGTGCAAGGAAACCTGTCTCGATTGACGCACATGATTCCTATGGTTCAAGTGGAGGATCTGCCAGAGGCTATGCAGCGACAGGTGGTGGGTGTACCCCATGCATGGTTGCGACTCTTCCGACATATCGCAAACACCATAGTGTGCTATCATGACACGCATTCGACGCCACAGGCGTAGATGTCGTGGTCATATATATACCGGCCATATATGTATTTTGAGGGTGTGAGCCCCATTTTGTACTATGGCACCATATTTTTTGAAAAGATGAAATATAAAAAAATTGGTCTTCGGCTTTACTTATATGTGTTACAATGTGTATATGCATGCATATGTTTTCTTTGCTTAGTTATGTGACAAATGCCAATCCAAAATATAATTAGCATATGTTATTTTGAGGGTGTGAGCCCCATTTTATACTATGACACCATATTTTTTGAAAAGATGAAATATAAAAAAAATTGGTCTCCCGCTTTACTTATATATGTTGCAATGTATATATGCATGAATGTGTTTTCTTTGCTTAGTTATGTGACAGATGCCAATCCAAAATATAATTAGCATATGCATCGGATACATGATTCCAAGTAAGAAAATCAACGTATGTGATTATAAGTAAGAAAATCAAAGTATTGTTCCAAAATTCGTACCTGTAGGAATCGTCGGAGTAGAGTAGGATCTCACACATGGTAACTGTCATTTAACTGACATACGACTAACTAGGAGTCCAGGCGAACCTCTAAAGATCAAATACCATGTGAAATGGCGTTGCGTAATAGTTCTATAACGACGCTATACTCGGCCACATTATTCGTTGATGGCTCCAAATGAACGTCACCTGAAGACACCAGTTGGCCCTCGGGTGAGTAAATGACCCAAGCGATGGAAGCCATGTTCCATGTATGACGACTAGCACCGTCTGCGAATCCTAAGTAAACTAAAGACTCCGTTGACATCTGCCAACCAAGGGAAAACTTGATAAGCAAGCCGATGACACAAAGGAAAAGATATATATACACTAAGATACACTAGTATACAAAAGGTCACACCCAAGCGTGAGGACTTATGCATAATACCTTTTAAGGTAAAGCCCATTTCTGGGCTCATCCAACATATTTCCTTCATAATCTTCCAATTCATAGGCTCCTTTCTCTAAAACACGTCGCACAATATAAGGACCGTGCCACATGAGGTTCAACTTACCTGCCCCCAACGGTTTTTTGGCTTGGTCATACAGGAGAACCAAGTCAGCCTCACCGCACTACCGAGGACAGACAGACCAATCATATTGAACCTTAACACATCATTTATTCGCTTCAATGGACGTAGAGGCATCTCGACGCTACTCATCAAGACACTCTAGGTGCACAAGGCGTTCTTTAAGATCGGATGTGTCAGGCACGAGCTCAATTGCCAACTTCAGGAAAGGAATTTCACATTCAATCGACAGAATCGACTCTGCACCATGTACTAACTGAAAAGGAGAAAAACCGGTGGAAGTCTTTACCGAGGTTCGATATGCCCAAAGTGCAGGGTGAAACATCAGATGCCAGTCAGACTTACTATGGCTGACAGTTTTCTGCAAGATGGTCTTGATAGATTTATTCATCGCCTCTACTTGTCCATTTGCATGGGGATAATAAGGGGAAGAATGACCGTGCTTAAACCCCAGTTTTGATGCTAACTCCTTCATCATTTCATTCTGAAAGTGACTGCCATGATTAGTGACAATCTCTTTTGGGATTTCGAACCGGGCTATAATTTGGTTGAATACGAAGAATGTTGCAGTCTTACCATCGAACTTAACGGTAGGCATGGCCTCTGCCCATTTAGTGAAGTAATCCACGACCACGATGATATGTTGATTCCCCCCAGCCAAAGTTGGGTTACAGTCCATAAAATCTACCCCCCACTTGGTGAAAGGATCGACAGTGATGACTGGGTGAAGAGGGGCTGGATGCGAGTGCATTTTCTGAGCGAACACATGGCAAGGGTGACACTTCTTGTCCTCCTCAACACAATGTTTAAAAATTTACGTCCAAAAATAACTGGCTCACAATATTTTTTGGGATGTCACAAGCTCGGATAAATGACCACCACAAGCCCCACTGTGATAGTCATTGAGAACCAACTCAACTTCCTCGCGAGTCAAGCAACGACGCAAAATATTATCTACTCTTCGATGATACAAAGTGTCGCCGATGATAAGGTAATTTTTAGCCTGATGACATATACATTGTCGATCGTCTCTCGACAGACGCTGGGATAGCTTCAAGGTTTGAAGATAAATTAGAATGTCTCCATACCAGGGTCCAAAGACGAGATAAGGAAGATATGTTCATCCGCGAACGAATCATCATGAAAAATGTCCTCATCTAGTTGAGGGAAGTCTGGTATCAACTCGGCAAAAACTAGTGATTTCTTAGACTTCATCGAAGCAAAATCGAGATCAAACTCTTGCAAAATAACAATCAACTTATTGTATTTCCCCCCTATGATACGCCTGGTGAGGACGTAATTAAATGGATTGATATCTGCAACTATGGTAGTTTTGAAAAGTAATATATAATGTTGTAATCTTTGAACTGCATGTACGGCGACCAAGGCTAGTTTTTCTACGTGAGAGTATTTAAGTTCAGGACCAACTAAGTTTCGACTGAGATAGTAGACAATGTGCTCATGGAGATCATCATCCTCTTGAACCAGAGCCATACCAATTGTCACTTCGGACGTGGCGACATAAAGCAAATAGTCTCTATTGTAGTCTTAAGGCTTTAATAGAGGTGTCGATACCAAAGCTTTCTTAAGAGCATTGAAGGATTCCTCAGCTCGCTCATCCCATATAAACAGAGAATCCTTCTTCAAAAGATGCTTGAAACCCTTAGTTAAACTATGAACCGATGCAAGAAGTTATCCTTCCCCTGTAAACCTTGAAGTTGTTGAATGTTGCACAGGGGAGGCAATCGAAGTATTGCCTCAACCTTCATAGGTTCTACCATGATCCCATGCTCAGATACCAAGAATCCTAAAAGATGGCCAAACCTAACACAAAAGATGCACTTGTGAGGGTTCAAATAGATGGGATAGTAACGACATCTCTCGAATGCTAATCGGAGGTGAGTGGAGTGATCTACTCTGTTGTGAGAGTGAGCGGCGAGATCATCGAGGTAAGCTTCAACAATATGCTTGAGATTGTGAAAAGCAAAGGTCATGGCGCGTTGGAAGGTTGCTCCGACGTTTTTAAGGCTGAAAGGCATTTTTCAGTATGCAAAAGTACCCCAAGGACAAATAAACGTCGTCTTATGTTGATCCTTGAGTTTGATTTGAATTTGATTATACCCTGAAAATCCGTCCACAAAGAAAAGACTTCACTTCTTGCACACTCATCAAGAATCTGGTCAATGAAAGGAGTCGAGAAGTTATCTTTAGGACAAACCTTGTTCAGGTCTTGAAAATCCATACATATGCGGATGGTTCCTTGTTTTTTATTCACGGGAACGGGGTTCGACACCCATTCATTCAAGGGAACCGAGTAGATGAAACCAACATTAAGTAGCTTCTCTACTTCTGCCTTAATAGCAGGGGCCTTCCTAGGATTAACAACTCTAAGACGTTGTTGAACAGGTCTAGCATCTAGATAAGTCTTGATCTCATGTTCGACAATGCTGGGGTCAATTCCTGACATCTCTTCGTATGACCAAGCAAACACATCACAAAATTCTTTGAAAAGATCGGTGTAGATCTGAATTTCTCCAAGCGAACAATCCACACCGATATATACGTTCTCAATTTTGCCAGGAATTCGAGAGATGTTGATCGTGACGGTAGGATAAATATTCGCCATGTTTCCTTTGGCATAAATACCATGTGTAAATAGTGGAACCACAGYGTGCCTGACCATCTTACTCAARGTAGATCTAAAGTCATCCTGTTCGATCCTGACAAGCTCTGGGAGGAAATAGGAGCRATGATGCATATCATCCCAAGGCCTATCGAGACCATACATGGCCTCTAAGATGGCTTCATCCAAGGATAAAGTATCAACAAGGCAATCATGGGAACAAGAAGATTGGACGACCCATACAGGCTCAATAACAGGATCCTCCTCGTYCGTCTGCGAGGAGAAAGGATCTGGGTCAGCAATAGTGTTAATAACAGGTTGATACGCAATTTATGCCGCTGACAATGGCATTGCCATCCCAATGTGCGACTGACCTTCTCACAACATAGTYAGGGAAGGTAGGGTCCAAGGGTCGTTGAAATACRAAGTACAGAAAGGAACGCACCTCATTGACGACGAAGACTCACTGGAAATGGCATGAATGTGATGAATTGGTGCCACGAAATCAAAGCTACCCATGAGAGAGGAATACATTCTGACACCAACATCCTCAGTTGTTGGATGAGAATTGTCAATCACAAGGACCGAAGGTCCAACTAATGCACTAGGACTAGTGTGCGCAAAGGAAAATTGATCAATCGTCACTATTTTCCCTTCATGAGGAAAACATAAAGTGTGGAAAACAGACGACGCAAATGTTGTCATGGCATAAGTCCAATTACGCCCTAGTAGTAAATTATAGTCGAGAGGCACATCAATCACCTCGACATCAACTTCCATTGTCTTTCCACCTAACTGGACCGAAAAAGTGGGAAGAATTTTGTGGGGTCGGAACGAACGCCCATCAAAAGGGATCAACATAGTCATAGATTGGGATAGAGTCAGAGAGCCAATGGTTTTCCAACAGGTTAGGGACATCATGCATGTCGCAACACCTTCATCAATTACAATGTGTTTGATGGTAATTTTCATGTACTCCACATGGATTTGAAAGGCCACGTGGTAAGGTAAGCAAGGCTTAACATCCGTGATGTCAAACTTAATAACCTTCGAGCCACATAGGTCTAGAGATCCTAGAGCAGATAACAAGGCGCTCCTCTGTGAAGGATATGTCTGGAGCACCTCCAAAGCTGACATCACACAAGGGGTTTGACCCAGATCTTTGACAATCGAATAATTCTAGGCAACTCTGGCATTAAGATTATAGGCATAGTGTTTTAGTACTCCTTTCGGGATACGAGGCGAAGGTTCTGGCTTTTTGATCTGCAAGGGTGTTTCTAGAGGAGGAGGAGACTCTAGACCTACAATAGTCTATGAAGAACCCTAATCACGAGATCGAGTGGCTACATCAATCTGAGACTTGACCATATTGACACATAGATGGCCACCTTCATGTGTCGAGGGGTTTTGACTCCTGCTCGACGCATTTTCGACGTTGGGGACCCCCGAGGCCATGTGGTGATTATGTGGAAACGAATTTGTCAGCACAACAGGCAGATGTGATAAGAGCCTTGAGGCTTCCTTGATTTTGGGGCATAGGTGGTAAGGTGATCATCTTTACAAAATTTACAAGGAAACTCCTTCTATTTTTCTTTCTTTCCCTCACCGACATTATTATTCGATCTATCATTGTTAGTGTCGTCCTTGGCTTTGTTATTATTTTTCCCACCCTTACAATTATTACCTCATCCTTTCCTTCTATTCCCTCCTGGTTGCTGGTTACCATTTTGGTTGGCCGACGACTATACAGAATGCACATCTGTCGACTGAGTGGGAGTGGAGGACGAAGCCGAAGTTTGTCCTACTACAGGTTGGCTTAGAGACAAATATTTCAACTGGTTCGTCACCAAAATTGTAGACTTAGCATTTGCGGAGCCTATGATTCCATCGACATGAGGCCCATGCTTTTGTCTAGGGTCATAATTCGATCGCAGTGTGTCAGGAATAATTTCATACAACATCCCAAATTGAGCATATATGAGGTCCAATTGTTGGGCTTTGAAGATAACTTCTTCCTCCAATGTTACTCTGGATGTAGAGACATCCTTCGAAATATAAGGCAATAAGAACTCAAGGAACCATTCCAAGAGAAACTCTGTAGGAATGTAGAATTTGATCAACCTCTTCCATCTATGCCACTCTTGGATATGGTTCGTGATATGTGTGGCTTTATCTTGGCGAAGGGCCGACAAAATTTCGATGTCGACATCGTAACGAACCGACAACTGGAAGTGGTTGAGAAAGACCAAAACCATTTGATTAAAATTTCTGTATGTTCCCCCAGATAGCTCAATGTACCATTTCGCGGCGACCCCCGTGAGGGTGCGTTGAAATAGCCTCAAACGAATAGAATCGTCATTAAGGGAATTAGATGAGCACCAAAGATGAAAAGTAGTAACATGATCACCCAGATCCTCGCCAGTCTTTCCTTCAAATTTTGGAATGTTTGAAGGAAGCTTGGTGGGGACAAGGGGCCATGATAGATCATGATGCACTGGGTCATTCATTAATTTCGAAAAATTTGGCAGATTAAGCGTGGCCAGAAAAGGGAGTCGAGGTTGCGGCGTCTGAGCCCATGCTCCCAGGAAAGATTGGTGTTGAGGGATTGCAGGCCATCCAGGGTTCTAGTATATACCATGGCCATGTCTGGTAGGGTAATGTCCTCCTCCAAACTGATTCATAAAAGGTTGTATAGGCACCATACCTACAGAGGCGGCATAATGAGGGTTATATACACTGCCCCCAGCTGGAGGAGCTCCAGGCTGGGGGTTTCTCATAGTGTGAAACTGACTTCCTCCGGGTGGAACTCCGGAGGACAGGGGGGGGGATTCCTCATAATAAATGCGTTTGTCGGAATCAACATGGAGGAAGAAGGGGTAAAGGACGGAATATAAAAAGTGACTTGTCTGCCCGATTGAGTACTCCACCCAGGAGCATTGAGACTATGATTAGAACCAGAAGAAAAAGGAGGTTGACCTCCAACCGTGGGATTTGTTTGGGGAATATGACCTCCACCAAATGAGAGAGGAGCATGCGGAGGAGCCATACCCTCAGGTCTAAAACTAAGATTTGCATTAGTTGTTGGAATAGAGGATGAAAGTTGCGACGTCATATTGGGCATACCAAAAGAAAAAGGATTAGAGACCGAAAGTATTAACTGAGAATTGTATCCTGGTGTACCAAAAAGAGACCCGAAAGGGTTCTTTTCTATGGGTCGAGTAGAACCCACAGGTTGGGCAGCAGTAGGGACGGGAATCTCCGACACTCCAACCGTCGTGGTTGAAGGAGTCGAAGGGATCCCACCAATCACGTAAGGTATAGGAGTTGAGGGACTCCCTGTGTCGTTCAGATTTGACACAATATTCATAACTGGATAATCACAAGTCCAGGAGGTGGAGATATATGTACCACGTTTATTAACTTTACACCTTTTAGAAGACAACTTCGGTAAAGACTCAATATGCGGTGGTAACTTCAACAAACGACGAGACTTGTGAGGAAGTTGGTCTTGCTCCACGATGACTCAAGACTCGAGATATAAAACCAAATCCTAGGGCCAACTAACAATCAGAGAGCACACCAAAATAAACAAAAGGGCCAAATGCACACAAACAAGATATAATGGCTGAAAAGGGGCCTCCCTCACTAGAGTAGGTATGCCTCACCCAAGAGGGGCCTAAGACTCCCTTCAAAAGATTGGAAGTATCAAAATCAGTTATAAGGGCCCTCTGGGCTTAACAACACAGTCAGTCAGATCCCCCCGAGAGGTAATCCTCCATAAAGGTTGTGTGTTGTCTAACCCTTATCAGACTCAAGGTACTTGTAGAATAACCCCTGCAAGTAACCTATGTGGATACCTATGTCAAGCAACTAGAGTCACCATAATATAACCAATGGGCAGGTGAACAGTCATAAGTCCGGTCCATCGTATGGGCAGGGTAACAAAGCATGAAATCTTGAAAGCACCGCCTCTCATGGAGGTAAAGGTACTAGCAAGACCCTCAAATACGAATAGAACCCCATACATATCTTTGATGCTAAGAAGGTATTAGAGGGCTATCTTTACAACCAACTTCACGTGACCTTGTGCTTATCTCCGGTTTGAGCAGAGCCTCTCGACGTCACTAATTACACAATGGGTTTCACCACTCTCTGGTCAGACACATATTTTTAGTTTAATAGCATTGGAGAAGTTTACTCATAAAAATCTTATTCCAAGGCCCTATGTCCTATACTTGTTTGTGTACCCTGAAAAACAAAATCGTTTCTAATCAATTTTAGTTAATCAACGTTGCTTTCAATGGCTTCTACTTACTCAAGAGGTGTGGTCGTGAACCTGATAGTATTATGACTCAGCATATCAAAGAAGTGAATGTAAAAAACACTGCTAAGTCCTAATCTTGAATTCTAAAGAGATGGTATGCTTCTACATGCAATTTTCACTGCAATCTCTACAATTTCAATGAAATGAAATCTTTCCACATGTGTCAAAATCAATGCAAAGTAGTCAAAAGGGAAAATGTCGCAACGCAAAATATTTTTTTTTTTGTATTTTCGATATAAAGAAAAGAAAATGCAAGGATTGAATATCAGCTTCACATAAAAACCCTACTGCAAGCAAAAAGAGACAAGCCAAGCAGGATACCAGGAAACAAACACTTAGACCAAGATGCAAGGACAACCAATGAAAAAGATGATAAGAAAGAATACCGCCTGAAAATTCAACAATAAGAAAGTTTCCTATCACTATGTAAGCACTTAACAGTTAGGACAGAGACCCAAGAAGACTCAACAACCAACCAAACTCACCCAGTAGACACCAAACTCAACCAGTAAAACTAAAGAGTTCATGTACGCAATTGTTTGAGCAAAAGTCGCGTATGTACGTGCCTTAAGGAAGGACAACTCGTGAATGTATGTGTTTGCCAAGGGAAAAACCACGTATATATAGTAAAACATTGACAGGGCAAGGGTTAAGCCAAGAAACTCAGATGCAAAGTAAAAATAGGTTGTCAAGCAATCAAGCAACAAGGAAACTCAGGCTAACAGAGAGCAAATCAAGGAGAACACACTCCAAACCCCCCAAAAAAGAAGATCCAGTCCCTAGTATGGTCACCAATTCTGTTACGAGGAAAATCTCTCTATGGCATGGGGTAAACCACAACAGACTGAATGACACACATAAATTAACTCTAATCCCAAGTATGCTATGTAAATGAAATGCTAACAAGACAAGGCCAAGAGCCTACTTTGTCCAGACGTTTGATGAAGACCACCATTGAGCACACAACTCAAAGCTTTATACTTGCAACTTGTCCTCAACAACCAAGATACGCAAGCATATGGTGATATATAGTGTTAGCATATAAATTAGCATAATCCATTAACATTCATGACAAATGTGCCCATGGAATAATAATTCAAATATTTGCAAGATATCAATTGGACGAGAAGATAATATTTCTATTAAAATAATCAGCGGAAGTATATAGGTGACAAACTTATGTAACGACACATATCAAAACCGAGAAACTAAGTCCCTCCAGCTGGGCCTCCACCACTTCAATCCTCCACCAAAGGCAAGCTCATATAAAGGAGACAATGAGGTTCTCCATCATAAAGAAGGAAGAGCTTGGGGGCTGAACAATGAGTTCAAACTTTCAAGGATAAAGGGATGCAGACTCAATATGAAGTGAAATTTCTCTAGAGTGTCTTTGCTCTCAAAGTTGAATTCTTTTCTCCAAGGCTTGGATATGGCTTAATTTATAGCCTTCAAATGGAACTAAAGGGCCGAGTCGGAGCATTTCTAGTATATGGAAGGTCAAGGATCATGGATCCCGTGACATGGCACGGAAACCCGACATAATTTTTAATTTTGAGCACCAAACCCGATCTACACGGGCTGTAGTGGAGCAACTTGCGTATACGCTTGTTGTATAACTGATAGGGTGCGTATATGTGGAAAACTGTGCTTTTTTGGCTCTGGAAGGTACAAAAGGGGACTTCAAGTCTGCATAGGGAAATTGAAAGGCCATCCAAGCAAGTTGCATAGGGTGAGGTAAAATTTGTTGTAACAGTAACTTTTTATATTATTAACATTTGTTGTGGTCTACATAGACAACACTCATTACAAATAAGGAAATAAAGGTGTGTTAATTCATAAGAGAATTGCACTGAATCCATAAAACCTCTATATATACAAAGCCATGTCTATCTACTAAATTTTTTATAGGTACAAAGTCTTATAAATTGCGTTAATAGAAGTACAATTTGACAAAACATAGATAACTTAAGGAAATTATAAAACCTTAATTGGGCTAGCCATTGATTTCACTTCGTTACAGTGTTGGTATCCACTAAAGTGTCATTTGGATGTTCATGATGGTTGGGGGCAGCGAAGAGAAGGCCTTGAGGAGGAAAGTTGATGTGGTTGGAGATGCAAACCATATAGTCCTACACAATAGTGAGAGAAGCCTGTAATATCGTTGCTTCACTTGTAGAATAGACAAGGTGTAGTGAGATCCTAACTCCCAATCTCTCGGTTCTAGGCATTGCATCCAAGTTTCCAAATTGAATCGGTCCCTCACCTTATTAGGTTCCACAATGTGCAATTTGAACCGAGTCTTCCATTTTTTCATTGCAAGAGCAAAACAAGTCACATTAGCATGAGCTTTCGTGATATCTGTCTCACATTATCAGAGGCATCGCTTCAAAGCATGAACTTCCCCCATAATGTAGCGACACCAACAACTTTGTGCCATGGATGGAATTCCATCCAAATAACCAAAGCAAATCCACCAACATAGCTTAAAGTGAGCAAAATTTACAAAAAAGAAGAACAAATATACGAGCTACAACCAAGATTTCCCATATACTTATCACTATTAATTCCCATGAGACATGAAATCACTAAGATGAAATCCATACCAAATCCTCAGATCTCCCACGTAAAAGATTGAATAAAATCGATACCTTACATTGCAACCCCTATTATGATGCAAGGAGTAGTGAAAGGGGAGGCACTTCAAGATGGAGATTTAATCCCTCTATTAATTGTGAACGCTATATGAGTCTATTGTGACAAATGGGGAAGGGAGGGATAGAGCCTCCTTTTAATTTTTAATTTTTTAAATGTCAAATGAATCATGGTAAGAGGTGTAATGACATCCTAATTTTTTAAATGTCAAATGAATCATGGTAAGAGGTGTAATGACATCCTAGACCCATCGTGTTCCATGAGGGTGGCCTTTATGTTTGTAATGAATTGTGTATTAATGTGTTTTTTTGGAAGGAGATCTCCTAAAACATTTGGATGTGTTGTTCGCTATATAATTCTCACAACATTATGAGTATAAGGATTTTCCCTTAATATTATAAGGATTTTTTCTGAGTGGGCCTAATGATTAAGAACATGTGTTTCCTTCTAGGAGGTCACAAGTTTAAATCCAGAGGGGGGTAGGGTATGTATACCTTCGTAGACTTTACCAGTGAAATCGCTGGGCGGAGGGGGATCCCTTGTCCCACAAACAAGGGGGTCTCATACACCAATTTGGTGTGGCTTGGCTATGACCTTAAAAATAGATTATTATTATTATTATTTTTTGTTGACAGAAACGGTTATAGATTATATTAATGGGGTGGACTAGCCACAGATTCGATTACAAAATGGCCTCGAATTTCTACTTCTATAGCTATAGCCTTGTGAACTGAACTTGTTCCTGTACGTCTTCTAAAAGAACTGGAATAAATTTAAATAGCGAAACTCCAGTCACTGTTTCAGCATAAGTCTCAGCATGTGTCTCAGCACTGTTTCAACATTTGTTATAGCGGTGTTTCAGCATAAGTTCCGGCGTTGTTTCAGCATATTCCAGCACTGTGTTTCAGCATAGGTTACAGCACTGTTTCAGCATATGCTCCAGCACTGTGTTTCAGCATATGTCCCAGCACTGTGTTTCAGCATATGTTACAGCCCTGTGTTTCAGCTTACAGCACTGTGTTTCAGCATATGTTCCAGACCTGTTTCAACATATGTTCCAGCATTGTGTTTCAGCATATGTTCCAGCACTGTGTTTCAGCATATGTTACAACACTGTGTTTCAGCTTACAGCACTGTGATTCAGCATATGTTCCAGCCCTGTTTCAGCATATGTTCCAGCACTGTGTTTCAGCATATGCTACAACACTGTTTCAGCATATGTTCCAGCACTGTTTCAGCATATGTTCCAGCACTGTTTCAGCATATATTCCAGCATTAGATTTGGTCTTGTCCCTTTCTTTGCAATTTGCATGCTTCCATTTAGGTTGAGGGTGGTCAAGGTAGATCCACCGTGGTTAGCTGGCCGTTTGCACACATGCATCCTTGTTCCAGCTTTGCGCCTCTGTTTGCCTCCTCATCCGCTTCTCGATTCAGCTCCCTCAGGACCTGGAACACTTGATATGAGTCAAACCTTTGAAGGAGGAGGCGTATCCTGGCCAACAAATTATTGAGTTGTGCATTTTGAGTTTTCGTGGAATGGGCTATGGCACGAATTAACAATCGGGAATCTCCTATGATAATCAGTTTTCGAATTCCATTGCCTCTGGCTTGGCACAAGCCCTGCCATAATGCCATTGCTTCTGCATGGTTGTTGGTGGCGATGCCTAGGCCTATGGCATATCGTACCATGACTTCTGCACTTGGCTTTACAATTAATCCTCCTCCTCCTGCTTGGCCTGGATTGCCCTTTGAGTCTCCATCAAAGGACAGAATGCAGTCTGTCCTTTCCTTTTTCCATTTGTCAAATTCGTTCTTCCCTGCCCTTATTTCCCAAATTTCCTGAGTTGTGGTATTGACTGTGCTCCCTGTTTGCAAATGAATTTGGAAATGGCCCAGC
>ML806989.1:91168-117980 GCA_009831015.1 Picea engelmannii | reverse complement strand
TTTTTGCTGGGTTTTCTCCCCCATGAGGGTTTCCCAGGATAAATGATGTGTCTCTTGTGATTGTGTATTTCTCAGTGATCATATCTATGCTATGGTTATCTAGTGAATTGAAAAGAAACCTAATAATAGCTTAAACCTTAACAGACATAAGTGCTTCTCTCCTTCACAAAGTTTTATTGTCCAAGTTTTGTGAAAGCATTCTTTGCTAGGGTTAAGAACCTAAGGCCCAAAAGTGTTTGCACCTTAGGGTTTTAATCTTAGTCTTTGATCTTTGACCTAGTGGAATAAGAAGAAGGGAAAACGACACCTAGGGCCCAAGAATGTTTGCACCCTAGGAGTCATTTTCTTCAAGGTCTAGTCCTAAGGCCCAAGAGCATTTGCACCTTAGGGTTTAGACCTAATCTTTCATTTAGTTCAATCTTCAAGGTTGTGCATGTTTCACTCCATAAGCTCTGGAGGACAATGACACTAGTCTAGAGTTGTTCTTGTGGTGAAAGTAGCATTTAAAATTGATATTCTCTTTCTCTCAACTATCTTACTAACTTCTCTAGCCCTAATCCTAGACAACAAATGTTATTTATTGCTGCTGTTACAAAAGTTTGCTACAACCACTGAAATTTACTTCAATTTGCTGCATACACACTTTGAAAAGTGGCTTAAACTACTCAAAAATTTCATCTAGCAATTGGAGAATATTGTACATGTTAAAGGCTTAACTTTCATGGTAATTTGCTACATTTCTGAGTAATTTTTCTCGCTGCTCTTGTAAAATATTAATTGTTGTTGTACAGCTTGTTTACCGCTGTAATTTGCAACAACCAATGCATTTATTGATCATCTAGTGTCTAAGAGATCATTTTGAGCTTCATAGCTTGGCAATTGTCTATATTATGCTGCAAATTATTTATTGTCTCGTACAAGTGAAACAATTACCTTGTTACCTTCCATTTCCACTCCTAGACCTAGACCTAACCATTAGGTGACCAAGATAGGGGGTTGTAGGCTCGGGTAATCTTGCTATTTGATCCCTTGAGGTCACTAGGGAAGCCTCCCTTGTGGTTGACCTCTTTCCATCACTAAATTGAGGGAAGTCTCTACTTAGGTGATAGTGGTAGATTCTTCCAATTGTTACACAAGATTGGGATCTTGTGGAGGGATATGCACAAGTACAAATCCCGTGATAACAAGGGGAAGATATGGAGATCACCACGACATACACTTATTGGGAGTTCAATTCATAGGGCCATAGTTTAGTTTGTGACATGCCTTCTAGCATTGGCTTAATAAGGGTTATGGTTTTCTTGTCCTTCTTGAGCAACAATGATTTTAGAATCACTTTCAAGACATCTCATTGAGGATGCACCTTTTGGAGATGATCATCAAACCTACAGTTCTCTATCTCTCCAAGGTTTGGGGACCGAGTCTACTATAGAATGATTGGGCTAGGACCAAGAGAATCCAAACCTTCCTCCTCCAAAGCATCATCTGATCCAAACAGACAGTTCCTTGCCCATTATTTAGGCAGAGTTTAGGCCCCAACCCTTACACTTGGTGGACGTCTTCCTGTTGGTCTCGTTCTTTCACAGAGTTTAGAACCTTGGGGATTCTATCTTTGGTGGATTTGTATCCCTACCTAGCACTTTATTTAAGGCCGTCACCTTGACCAACTCCCCAAGTCGAGGCCACTGTTGGTTCTTGAAGGTGTCTCGGTTACTCTAGTCCGTTGCCATCTCTCTAGATAATCTTCTGGGCATTTCGAGAGGACATCTGCATACAATACATTTAGGTCACCTGGACCACAGAACCTAGGGACCTTAGCTTGAACTTGGCTTTCTACTTTGAGCAATTCCTAAAGATGGATAGATGGCCCAACCTTAGTATATACACAAACATTGGATGCACATCCTCTGGGTCTCCTCGGGTAGTTTTGGGTGGGATCTTACCAGCTTTGGATCAAGATTGACCACCACATCCTGTGGTTGGACAAGATTTGTCAATTGTGTCACTTATAGGAGCCAAAGATGGAGGAACATTTCATTTTCTAATGCCCCTCCTACTGTGAGATCTGTGGCCTATTTTGTGACCCTAGTGGTTCCCATTCTATCTTCTTTCACTACCTAGACCTGTCGTGCATTGCTATCTACATGAGAGAAGTGATTGGACATATATCTCTGGCTCTTTGTAGCCCACCCCAACCGAAGACCTTTAGGTAGATCACATCTTACTTCCAAATTGTCTCGTTAGATTGAGGCAACAAGTAGCAAGCAAAGACCCAGGTTCTATAGATGATCCTTTAGATTCAAGATTGGTTAGGCCTAAGCTCTTGTGTTGATCCTCCACCCCCTTAAGGGGGTGGGAGGCAATTGATCTTCACGATAACTTTGCAAAGCTTCCTTTCTAGGCCATATGTTACACACCCTCGACTTATAGATAGTCCAGATAATTTAGTAGACAACTCATCTCTAGATGGCTCCAAGGTGGGGTGCCCTCTCCCATATAGTGCAACCAGGCTTCCATTTGGGCATTCCTCTTCACAACCTTGGATGTTAGGAAAGATGAGCTCCCTTACTCTCCCTCCCCCTAGGATCGTATAGCTAGCCCCCCTTAGTCTTGGCCACGCCCCAGAAGACATCATTCGCCAATGCATCGACAATTTCATAGTAATTGATGACTTTGATGGGGAGATTGTTTCTCTTTCCCTATACTTGTCCTTAGTAGTCTATGTCGACACTTCTTGACATCATCTTGTTTGATAAACATTGAGTGCCCTTTGGTTTTAACACTCTAGCTTCTTTGCATTATCTTTTTGTGTACCTGCACTTTATTTCTTATGATTCTTTATTAGCTTGATTAGTTAGATATGATCTTTGTTCTTCTGATTTTGGCATCAATCTAGGAGGTGCTTTTGCACTCCCACATTTTACTTGAGTTTCTAGATGTTCTTTTCAGTCCCATTGACCTACTTTTGTGGTCATTTTTTGTACATTAATAAAATTATCTTATCTTATTTTTTTTTTAATTTTTTTTTATCCATTTGATCTTCCTTCGGAAAAAATCATATATACATGAGAATATACATGTTCCATCCCTCCTCTCAAAAGGGAAGGGGGCTTCTTAATACAAATGTGTCTTTGTCGAAAAATACACAGAGGGACCTTACCAAAAGCCTCTTCTCGGCTTGCATCATCTTAATTAAACCTCTTATATACTTACACCGATCATACTTGAAACAAAATAGTACACAACATCAAGATAAAACCTTAACACTCAACAAAGTCTGGACTCCATGGTGCGGGCTTCCTCGCCATCAACAAGCTCATAGTATCCATAAGTACCTTTAGGAAGCTGTAGAGCCTCCTTAGATAGATTGTCAGCTATAGTATTCAACTCCCTCAGAACATGCTAGAAAGAAATCCAGTCAAATTGGTTTATTTGGAATGAAGCGTCAGATATCAGGGATGTTAGACTTACATTGGAAATTGACGCCTTCCCATTTGCCTAGTCTATCACCAACTTGGAATCAGCAAAAACCTGCATTTTTTTACTCCTTTCTCCAACGCTGTGGTTAAGAGAGTCGTGAGGGTCACTAGCTCGGTTCTATTATTTGATCCACGACCATGCGAATATTTTACATGAATGTAATGTGCAAGATTGAGATAGAGGAAAGCCCCGAAACAATAGTGGGGCGGGTGGCCTTGGCTAGCCTCGTCGAAATAACCCCATGCTATACCTATGTCAATATCAGGCATGATGGGAACCCTTGGTTTCCTTAACTTAGTTTTTAACTGAAACTCTTTTGACTGATTAACAAATAAGGCAACACACTGTTTAGGTGGAATCAACTTATCTTGAAAAATCACAACGTTTCGCACCACCATATTAGATTCACAAAGATGCATGGGAGTCCCTCCAAATTGGAGACTCTCTTATCAATCAACCAATCTCTTAGATTACCTTTAATCAATTGATGAGTCCATATGGGAGCGCATTCCAACGCTTTCGCTACTCTCGCTGTAACTCCTAATGCATATTCACAGTTTGAAAAGAGGTGGTCAACTGATTCTTCCTCCTTTTTGCACAGGATACACTGGCTAGGGCCATTCCATCTCCTACATATGCCAACTTCCCATGTGAGCAATTTGTTGTTGAGGACAAGCCATAGGGTGATCTTGCTCTTTAGCAGGGCATGTAACTTCCAAAGTCTACTCCACTACCAAGCAATTTCGCTTGTGAAGTTTTCTAGTGTAAGCGCTTCATATCCTAATTTCACGGTGTAATCTCTTGTAGCTACATTTCTTGACCAACAGAGCGAATCCTCCTCATTGTCCGCTAGATGGATAAAGTTGGTAACTAGGATGTCCACATATGACTGGCATTCCTTCGCCAAAGGTCCTATTAGGCCAATCTCCTCACTGTTCTTCCATCCTAAACGTCCTCTAATCCAAGGGCGTCGTGCTTGTGCATCCGCTAGACTGTGGATACCTTCCTCCTAAAGAGAGGAGAGAAGCTCTTCTAAGAGGAGAAAATTATTCCCTGCTCCAAGCCAAGGGTCTTTACCAATCCCGACTTTCCGACCATTCCCTATTTTCCAAACTGTCCATAGGCCCACTAACGAAAAAGTTGCAGTCAAATCTTTCCAGACCATAGAACCACCCTTTGGGTTAGCTAGCTACCTGTATCATTCTTCGATTGACCTTCCCTGAAGGTATTTGGATTTTAAAACTCGTCCCCATAACGTCGTGTTTTTTGTTAGACACCAAAAGCTGCAAGCTGCAAGATAAAGAGAAAATAAATATATGTTCTTAATACCCCAACCACCAAGTTTCTTCAGGTAAGCAACTCGACTCCATTTAACCAAAGGAATACCATTGGCTTGATGAGTACCAGTCCACAAGAACTGGAAACTCACGGATTTAATTTTGAAAAGCACACTAATTGGGACTTTGGCGATGGCATTCCAATACATTGGTATACTCTCTAAGACCGCCTTGATCAAGACTAATCTTTCCCCTCTGGAAAGTAGTCGGTTGCCCCAAAAGGAGATGCGAGCTTCAAATTTTTGGATAAGCCAAGTCCAGTCTTCCTTCCTATAGTTATCCGGCTTAAGGTGGAAGTCCAGGTATTTAAAGCCGGTATCCAAAGGTTTTAGGGCAAAGGGAAGGAGCTTTATTAGAAGAAGGGTGGACTCTCTAGAAAGGAAATAGTGGTACAGGAAAGATTTTTGAAGGTTGACCTCTATCCTGGTGGAGATGCAAAAGGATTCCAAAATATTCTTTAAAGATTTGAATTTCCTAGACGTGCCTTGTATAAAGCAAAGTACATCATCCACAAATAAAAGATGAGAAAGAGATTTCGACTCCGATACCCTGACTCCTGTTAATCTTCCTTTGGATTTAGCTGTTACGATAAGCCTGCTCAAAGCTTCTGCTATTAGAAGAAACAAACATGGGGATAACGGGCACCCTTGATGGAGCCCTCTAGAGGATCTGAAAAAACAGGAGGGAGATTCGTTAATCAATACCGCAAAGGATGCAGAGGAGATGCACCCCATGATCCAGTTCTCCATTTTGATTGACATACCCAATTTCAAAAGAGCCAGACTTAAAATAGTTCAACTGACACGATCATAAGCCTTGGACAAATCTATCTTTTAAATCACTGCAACTTGCTTTTTTGTTTTTATTGAGAGTATCACCTCTTGAGCCAATGACACTGTACCATCCAAACTACTCCTTTGAAATGATATTGCTCAACAGGGGCTTGAGCCTTTTCGTGATGATTTTACTTATTAGTTTATAGATCACATTGCAACATGCAATTGGTCTAAAGTCATCGGAAGAAAACCCTTTTTGCTTCTTCGGGATTAGGACCAGAAAGGTTGAGTTTAAGGGCGCCGAGCACTTTGCCATTTGCCTGCGATTCCCTTACCACCTTAAGCAAGTCTACCTTCAGTATCTCATAGAATCCCAAGAAGAACTCAATAGTGAGTTCATTTGGCCCAGGGCTCTTCCCTTTTTTCATAGAAGAAAGGGCGCCATAAACTTCCGCCTCCATTACTTCCTCATCTAAAACTTTATTCATGTCATTTGAAAATACCTTCGGGAATACTTGCGACACCTCTAGAATTTCCTTGATGGGGCGACCCTCTTTTTCCTTGTATAGCTTTTGGAAGTATTTCACTCCTTTGTTAGCTATGTCTTCAAAGGTGCGATAGACCTCTACTGTACTCGATTGGATTTCCCAAATCGTATTTAAATTTTTCCTGAAATTGGCATAATGGTGAAAAAATTTCGTGTTATTGTCACCCTCTTTTAGCCACGTCGCTTTGCTTTTTTGTTTCCATAAGAGTTCTTCATTTTTTAAAATGGTGTGACGTCGTGCCTCCAGCTCCTTTAGGAGCGCGGAATCAATATCCACGCCTTGATTATTCGGCTCCACCAATAAAAGCTTTTCTATGTCAGCTTCCACAGAATTTAGCTCACCCTTTGTGCTCAATTTGTATTTTAAGTTCCATCTTTTCATGATCCGCTTGACTTGTTTCAAATTTTCCTCAAACTGGAACAAGGACGAGGACCTATTATCGTCTAATGGGATCCATTCCTTTTTGACAAGCTTTAAGAACTCCTCCTCCTATAGCCATATTGAGTTAGAGTTAAAAGGGGAGGGTGGTTTAGCAGAGCTAACCCCTATCTGTAGTAGGATTGGGAGATGGTCGGAGAGACCTCCCATTGCCACCCATGAATTAAAAAGGAGCAACCCGGAGAGCATGTTTTCCGACACTAAAAAACGATCAAGCCGTTTACCGATTGCCACATCTCCTGCTTGAAGATTCCTCCACGTGGGTACAAGCTTTATAGGTTCTGAATCCACCGAACACTCCTTTTCAAAAAATGTCACAAAGAAATTACTGAGAGGGTCAGGTCTAGCTCCGTTGTTTCAGATTTCGCGTGTTGATATCGTCAGATTGAGATCTCCCCCAAGAATTGTAAACGGGTTACCCATAATTTTAGAGTTCGATAATTCCTTCTAGTACTGTTCTCGATCCTGATAAGGGCCATATGTATTGACTATTAATACATTCTTCCCTATGGCTTCATCTTCGAGGAGAATTGATATGGCAGACTTGCTCGAGGTTATAGAGATCTCATGGTAGGACTCACTCTAGCCTATGAGCAAGCCTCTTGACATGCCATTTGCATCCAAGGTACAACAAGACCATTTTTTTTAGCCAGTATTCAAAACATTATCGCGCCTATAAATCATCAGACATAATTTCTTGAATCAAAATAACATCCGGATTAAGGTTCTGGATTAGCCTTTTGAGGGCCAACTAGGTGCCCCCAACCCCTCTAGCGTTGAAGGAGAGCACCTTCATGGGGGAGCTCGCTTAGGGGCTTTGCTAGCTCCAAGGGCACTTGAAATGTTTGAGTGAGTTCCTTTTTTGATGTCAATTGCAACTTTCTGTTGAGCCTCCCGCAAGTGGGATTTATGTCCTACGGGATTGTGCAACGGGGGTTTGGGGCTAGGCCTCCCTTAGAGGGAGAGATCTTGATTTTGCTTCCGGACCTTAGAGAATACGACGATTTTTTGCGAGGGGATCCCGAAGGGAGAGAGGAGGGAGAGGCTTCCTTTGAGGACTTAGGCAAAATGACCTTAGACAAGAGAGAAGGAGTAGATGGGGGCGGGAGGGGAGCAAGGCTTTTGGGGACCAGAAGGGGAGGGGACAACAACATCGATAGAGGGAGAGGGGACAACAAGAGCACCAGAGGGAGGTGGAGCCCCCCCCCGGGTGCAACAGAAGGGGAAAATAGGGGACAGGGAGAGGGAGGGGATGGAAAAATGATAGGACTCAAAGAAGGCTTATCGGAATCTAGCCGCGGTGCTGACTGATCCACCACGAGCAGAATACCTTCAAATCCCACTGCTTCCTTTGAAATGGAGCCTGTACCAGCCTCCTGAGGCTTTGAAACTTCCAAACTTTGGCCTCCATTGATCTGCACAGCGCTATCCAGAGTCTTCTTTACCCAAATTTTTTTGGCTTTTGTCACCTCCGAGCACCGCCCACTGCAACTAGCCTATAGGTGTCCTACTTCATGACTATTAAAACATCTTAAAGATAGACGCCATCATTTTATTTTTTGAGACCATTTTTTGTCTCCCCATACTAGCTCCAAGGAGTCCAACAAACCCTCCCTCAAATCCACCTCAACTAACAGCGGATTCCACCTTCTATCATGGTTCGAATCCCATGAAGGATTTAAGCCTCAAAATTTTCCAATCTTGTCACCAATGGCTGGTAGCACGGGCTCGTTCCAAAACTGAAGAGGCAGGCCGAGTAAAATTGCCCATACCTACAAGGTAGAGACCGGTTCTCTTAGAGCATCAAAACCAACCTACCACATCTGTAGGACCATTTCGAAGGGGCCTCGTTGCTAGTTTTGTTGCATAATTTCGGTAGCATCTCTATCCGATTCAAATCTGAAATAGAGCCATCCTCTAGGTAAGATATGGAAGATTGGTGTAAAATCGAGCATCGACTTCCAATTATCCAAAATCCACTTAGCTAAAGCAGGTTCCCTCACGTTCTTACTGCAAAATCTTCCCACCAGGGTTTTTTCTGTAGAAAGATGGCACATCGTCCAAGACCACATCGTGCCCGACCACCATTGAGAAATTGGATGTGCGAGCGTTGATACACCTACGCGAGGAAGAAGGGCCTGCAACTTTTTTCGGAGGACAATTACACAGAGAGATCAAAGACTGAGCACCAGGGCATAAGAGATCCAGAGGAGGGAGAGAGGGAAATGGGTTTGAGGAGGAGGGAGGAAAGACAAGAGAGGGAAGGCACGTAGGGGAAGAAGGGGGAACATTGGGAGGCAAAATCTCGGAGGGCACGTGACATGAGGAAAAGGAAGAGCCGGCGGGGTTCTTCCTACTATCTGGCGAAATGAATGGAGAACCTAGCCTCGAGGGGTCCTTCGGACCTGAAGAGTGATGCTGGGCGTACTCCATGTCAGACGGGGAAAGATCTCATCTTCCTTAAGAAAGTCTTCCCCATAATCAAGGGCTACTATCTCCATTATAGCAGGGAGAAAGACTGAATCATCGGGAAGAAGATTCCAAAAACTGACGCCTAAAAGGCTAAGATAAAGGACCCGAAAATAGAGTAAGAGCAAAGATAAAGGACCCGAAAAGAGAGTAAGAGCAGAGATAAAAAGTTGGGCTACCGAAAACCCACGAAAAAAAGAGCGAAGAGGGGAGTTGAATGAGGGTAAGAACTGGAGACACGAGGGAGGAGAGGGCCGCAGGGCTGAGGCCACCACCGACCTCTCGCATTAAACCGCAAAGTCTTTTCCCGAACCGCAGACTTCCACCCTAATGTTTCATTAATTTTGTTCTTCATCTTATCTTAGCTTATCTCTACTTGGATGATATTTTAATCTTTAGCTTTACTTGGGAAGAGGACCTCTCACATTTGATGCAAGGGTTAGAGACACTAAGAGAACACAAGTTGCTGGTGAACCTTAAGAAATTTGAATTTCTCTGACAATATTGGTGTACTTGGGGTATGTGATGGGTGGAGGAGAGCTCAAGATTGATCCATATTAAGATGGAGGTCATCATCAAGTGGGCGACTCCTACCAATGCTATTGAAGTGCAAAGCTTCATGTGAGTAACCTACTAGTTGTGGAAGTTCATAGCTTCTTTTTTGACTATCTTTGCACCACTTCATGCTATAACAACTAGTGGCAAGCGTTTCCATTGGGGAAAGACTCAGCATAATGCTTTTGAAAAACTCAAACTAAAATCTATGAAGCTCTAGTGGTGGCATTGCCTAATTTGTAGAAGCATTTCAAAGTAGAGATTGATGCAAGTGGGTATGCTATGGGTGTAGTCTTGATTAAAGGACGTAAGTTGGGATGTTATCATTTTGAGTTGTTTCATGGTGCAATCCTGAAGCACTCCACTTATGACAAGGAGCTCTATGCTTTAGTGCCGTTAGAATTTCCGCGATTATGACTTTTATTGCAAATTCCGAAATTCCACTCCACATTGAAGGTTCCCCAGATCTATTCCCAATGAACTTCAACCTTAGGGCTGATTTAAAATATTAATTTACAGCAACAAACAATGGACAATATTTCATCTCAAGTCAACCCAACACTCTAGGTAGCCCAAGAGAAAAGATTCCAAACATATGTCAACAAGTTTCAGCCCTTAGGGCACACTTTTCCAAGCATAGACCAGATCTAAAATCACTTTGATTACTGTAGATTCACAACAGTAAATCTGCCCTCAACAATTTCAGCCCTTAAATATGCCAAATCAACATGAAGAATAGTGTCGGAAATTACCCAATAAAGAAGACAATGAAAGCTGAAAATCAAATCTGCAAATACACAAGTATTGGACAGCTGTAAACTTCATATATGTGCCTAAAAATGAAGTACATGTAGATACCATAGCTTTATCACAAAGCTAGTACAATCTTTCAAGCTCTCCAAAACCTTAGCTAGGGAAACTATGAAAACCCTAGTCACCACCAAAGATCTCCCATAAGCAAGCATCAACACCGGCAAGTCCTCCATGGCTTCAACAACAAGCTTGTATCACAAAAGCTCTCCACACCAACACAATTGTGTTCCTTATGTTTTGCAAACACTAGCCATGTTGTATCACACATGGCAAGATAATTCTAGTTCTAGCCTCCAAATCTAAATGTCCCTCCTAGGGTTTGAATTTTCAAACCCTAGCTTTTCCACTCTTGCATCATCATAGGCACCAAGACCTCCATGGATCATCAAGAATACAAAAACTCCATGATCTTGCCCTAGCCTTACATTCCAATAGAACAAGACTTCAAAATCATGCAAGGCGTTAACTCCATTATCCATGTCTTCTACTAGGGCAGAAACCTTAGTGCTACAATGAGAGCCATAACAACCATCATCATCTTCAACATCATGTTCTTCTCTAGGGTTTACATGTATAACGGAGACCCTAGTTATCACATGAGCAAACCCTAGTATAACAAGAGCAATCTCTCGAAGAACATCCAAGACGTCTCTCTCTCCCCTTATCTTCTCCTAGGGTTTCATCATATACCCTAACATCTAGCTCTTGGGGTTTCCTTATGAACCCTAACGTCTCCAAGACAAGTAGAAAGAAGATAGCAATGATAATGATTGAATACAAGAGCTCTCTCCTCCCTTATATATACAAGTAGGTGAGGGAAGCTAACATAAAATAAGGACATGTGTCCATACAAGTAACCAACAAGGCAACCCCACATGGAGCGCTCTACAATACAAGGATGAACATGTGTCAAATTAGGGTTTATCCAACCCCCAAACTGAAATGTTGTCTAAGTCACAATCTTGGGCTTATCACCCCTCTTCCAAAATGGTGCACTCTCCGACAAGATGTTAGTCCGACGCTCCCTCTTCCGCAGTGGTCCGCTATCCAAGTGTCCTCATGCAAGGTGCTTCTCCTCTAATTGTGTGCCACATGCCCTTCATGTGCATAGTGCTGCTCTCATGTATGTTAATGTGGTCATAAAGCTCCAATGCTCCTCCTCAACATATTTGTTCTAGTCCATCACCAACCTCCATGAAGTATGCTTCTCAACCCAATAATCGTCAAGTCAAGTGTCTAATCTCCAATGTGTGTATCACATTGTCCCAAGCTCCAAGGGCTAAGAGCCATCCTCAAAGTGCCCAATGCTCCTCCTCCTAGGTAGGCACCTCCCTTATCAAGCAACCAACTCTCCCATTGTGTGCACTGAATGGGTTAGTAAATATGTTGATTAGGGTAATGTTAACCCTCGTATTTACTCCCTTGAGAATCCTAAGGGTTAAGAGCCAACATAGTCTATTTTTGGTTAGCATTTAGAGATTTACCTAGATTGAGCTAGAGGTTGGTTCCCATCAGAGACAGGTATAGGGATGGTGTTGTGGTGGTTTTTGCTTCAGAGACAGAGTTAGCACAGTTTCACATGGATTTGAGAGAGATTGTTGTGTTTAGCAGGTGCCCTACTTTTTAGGAGATAATGACCGGAGACTCATATGGTAGTTTTGAGCACTGTTGAAAAAGTCGACATCGGCAAAAAGTCGGAGAGGGTCCAGAAAACATCATTTTGGGAAAAGTTGGCAAAAAATCGGAAAACCACGACAAACATAAAAAAATACAAAATATATTCATTTTTTTTCAAAATTTTAAACATATAAAGCAACAACAACATCAGATAAACACATTGGCACATAAATATGGAGAAAGCAACAACAAACAAAAATGACAAAAAAAACTCAAAAAATCTGGTTTATGAGGATGATTTCCACTAGCTGGCCACGACATTTATGAAAAAGTCCCGACTTTTTCAAGTTAGAAAAAACCACGATTTTTTCTAGCCGATTTTTCGACAGGCGGAAAAAGTCGCGAATCAACACTGGTTTTGAGCATACAATATTGGTCCTTACATGATTCTGAGCCCGATAACACTTTGTCCAGGGATCATGCAGATACTTTCTATTTTTAGCAAGTTGAGCTCGAGGCCTCAAATAAGGATTCTGAGCGTTCAATATTGATCCTTGAGACATTCTGTGAGCCTTTTGGAGATGACATGTCAGTGTTTTCTATTTTTACCAAGTGGAGTACGAGGGCTCACATGCCAATTTTGATTACATATTTGGAATCCTCATGGAAAATCGAATTCGATGAGTATGATATCATTCACATGCGATGAGATTCTATTTTTAGTGGTGTCTATTTTTAGACTTGTGACATTTGGCAGTGGTCTCTTAGTCATCCCAAATATTTTTGTCATTTTCCTATTTTTTAGGACCAGACTCCTATTTTTAGCAGTTACTATTTATAGCAGGGTGACAAGTGGCAAGTTTAGATTCCGACATGTGGCAGTTTCAGAGGGTGACAAATGTCCAATTTGGGCGGTTTGCTTGAGGACATGTGGCGCATGTGTTAAAGACGAGTTGGTAACACATGATAAATTTACGTGTTTGAGTTGACTAAAGATAAACTTTCCCTTTCACACACATGCTCCCTATTCCTTATGCATATTTCCTAAGTCTTATTTAATGTACCTCCTTTTCCCTATTTTCTAGCATTAAGGTGCCTCCCTATTTCCTAGCCTCCCTTTTCCTTATTTTCTAGCATTAATATACCTCCATTTTCCCTATTTTTTAGTGCATTGTCTTAATGGGCCTCCATTTTCCCTATTATTTAGCATCTTCTCTCTCCCTATTTTTTAGCCTAACTCCTCTCTCTCTCCCTATTTTTTAGTGCATTGTCCTAATGAGCCTCCATTTTCCCTATTTCCTAGCATTAATGCACCTCCCTTTTTCCCTATTTTCTAGTGCATTAATTCTTTTTCCTAATTCTTAGCACATTACTCCCATTTATGTATATTGATTCCCTATTTTATTATCCTCATTCCCTATTTTTTCCTAAGTCCATGTGCATGTATCTTCCTCCTTCATGTGCACTTCTCCATGCATTATCCCACACGTGTGCATGCATCCATCTAATTCCTTAACACGCTTTTCACTTCCTGTAATTAACTCATGCGCTTTGAATATCACACATATTATTTATACCTTCTACTCATACTCCATTTTATCCATGCGTATTTCCCTTTATTCTACCCATGCACACTATATTATTCACCATGTGCATCTTTCTTCATGTTTTATCCTCATGCATCTATTTCTTTCCCTCAAACCCTCACACTTGTGGTGTTAACTCCTCCTTCTCCCATTCTTTACTCTCTCACGCGCTCTCACTTATATTTTCTCCCTCTTGTGCATGCTTACCTCACTCACACTCTTTAGCCCATGTGCCTTACTCACCTATTATTACACTTACGCGCTCTCTATTTTTTGACTTAGTGATGTGCCTCACTCTCTATATATTGGAGAGGTCTCTTCATTGTTCAAGGTCATATTTTTACAGCAACAACATTCATACTCTCTCTCTTTCTCTCATTCTTCTTCTCTAGTTTCTAGCTCCTAGTTCTTTGCGCAAAGATAACCATTGTACCAGTTCTTGTGCTTGTCTTTTGTGGTGCAATCAACCCTTTGGCAAGCCATTAATAAAAAAGTGTTGTGCTTGTATCGAGCTTTCATTTCTTGTCGGTATTGTGATCTTACTTTGTGCATTGATTAGTAGTTCTTAGCCATTTATTGTGATTAATTTTCGATCTTTTAAGTGTGTTTTCTTTCCTCTTTCTATTCATCTTTCTCTTGCTAACACTGCAGGGATCCTTCCAAGTGAAATATACCATCTTTTTCCTAACATCTTGGGTGGTTTTACATGCTGTCCAAGGCATTTTTGGCTGCTGTTTTTTGTGTTTAATTGCAGAAAATCAGACTTCAAATCAACAGCAAGTTACTTAGGGACTCCTCCCCAAGGTTGGCACGCACCAACCCAAATGAAGAGGAGGTTTGTCGGTGACATGTAGGGCATTCTCTCCTTGAATGAACATCTTTTTCTTTGCTGATTTTACCTTATATCGGATCTGATTGGAGGGTGAAAAACTGTGCTGACATGTAACAACCTCCTAGGTAAGGGTGTCATGCCAACACTCTAACCAAGGTCAAGCATCCACCCAAACCAAGCCATCTATATGTTCATGAAACATCACCAAGGGACTAGGAGACTTGGGGATCTCTTAGCAAGGTGAGAACACTTTTGGAGTAACCCCAAAAGCTAATACTCCCTCTTTACAAGAAAAGTGTTTTCTATAACACTCATCAAGTCCCTCTGAAACTGCAACTTGTAACTCCAATGCCTCCACAAAATTGAAAGAATACTCCTCCATCATGATACAACATCATACTTACTCTGCAAGAGTCACACTTGCAAGTATAGGTCTGAACTCTGCACACCTCAACATCCAAGAAATCACTACTCACAATGCTCTCTCTCTCTCTAAGCAATCAACCAAGCAATTTGCAACTTGGCCTCCAAATGGTGAACATGCAAGAAGAATACAAGGAGGCAACTTGGTTTACACCACTAAATCAAGCTACCCACTCTTCCCCTTTGCTATGGGCTCCAAAAGAACAATAATCATCTGTGAAATTGAAGGAACATAACTTTGGATCATTGCTTCCTACTGAACTTTGAAATCACTCTAGAACAAGGAAGACATGAACAATAATCTATCAAAACTATAGCATCCCTAAAGTCATCATCACGGGCCAAAATCTCTTGGTACCATACCAAGAGTTGTTCAGGACATCTTGCAAAAATAATCACATCTCCAACACGACCAAGAGAAGTGGATCATATCTATCAAAGCACAAGATAAAAATCTGCATACATCTCAACTCGTTGATCCTGAAATGCCAAGCTCAAGGGAAAGATATCAACAACCCATAAATGATAAAGGGTTATCATCAAACTGTGAGCATGAGAATCCCTCTCATACACCTCAAAACCTTCGGCAATTGAAGCAACAATCTCAACAAGGGCACCTCCCTCTGATTGAGAGAATCCTGAAGCAAGAGTATCATGATGGCCAACTCCCTCTCCTAGAGAGAATCCAACAACCTTTTCACTGGTACTCATCACTACTACAATCAGCTGCGAGCTTGGAATCAATCACTGATTCCACCACCATAGGTTTTGACCTATATCCAAGTACAAATGCACAAGATCACCAATAGCTTAGCATCACACTAGCTACGTATCCATGATCAATCTCTCCACAAATGTACAATATGTACAATCAATACTATCCTCAAAGGATACTGCTGGAAGCGCCCTCCATTTATAACAATCACTGAACTTAAGCAAGGTTGCCATTCCTGTAAATTCTTGGGTCACAACTCAACCAAAACAAATCAACCAATAATTATTAATCTATCACAGAATGAATCTGCCCATCCTAGGCTCCAAAAATCAACAAATAATCAAATGGTCAAGCATGCCTATCATAGTCATCAATCCACTCAAACATTGGTATCCATTGAAAGATGGAACACATCAGCCACCCATCAGAAGTACTCCTGGGCATCGCACCTGTTGAAATAAAGATCACATACCAGCCATCAATGAAGTAAATCCTCCACCTATCATAGGTGAAAACACTTTGGCATCTATTGAAGCAAATCAACCGCCTACCACCTATCATAGGTCCTCTTGGGCATGTCACTTGCAGGAAAGAAATCCATGCCATCCATAAATGAAGTAGAACACACCGGTGTACACTAAAGCAAATCAACCACCTATCACAAGTCCTCCCGGGCATATCACTCGCTGAAAATAAATCCATAACTGCCAACCATCACGCAAATCCACCACTTCTTAAAGGGGAAAACAAACTGGCAACCCCTGGAACAAATTAACCACCTAGAATAGGTCCTTCTAGGCATCACATCTGCTGAAATTAATCCATAACAGCCATCCATGTAATAGATTCACCACCTGTCACAGGAAAGAGCATACTCTCATCACAAGGGCAACTAGGGTTTCAACCCATCAAACACTTCACGGGTGCAAGAGCTCATCTCAAGCACACTAGGGTTTCACCACCCAATCAACCTTAGCAGGGTCAAGTACTACCACCAAGTAAAATGCAGCCGAAATACCAACTTCCTCTTCACCAAAAGAGTGATTTCAACTAGAAAGCTCGGTTACCATGTTAGAATTTCTGTGTTTATGACTTTTATTGCAAATTCAAAAAATTCCACCCCACATTGGAGGTTTCTCAGATCTAGTCCTTGTGAACTTCAGCCTTAGGGCTGATCTAAAATATTAATTTACAGCAGCAAAACAACAAACAATATTTCATTTCACTTCAACTCAACACTCTAGGCAGCCCAAGGGAAAAAATACCAAACATATGCCAACAAGTTTCAGCCCTCAGGGAAACACTTTTCCAAGCATAAACCAGATCTGAAATCATTTTAATTACTGTAGATTCGTAGCAGTAAATCTGCCCTATTATCTTCAAGATGTTTGTCCAATCACTCAATAATTTCAGCCTTTAAATATGTCAAATCAGCATGAATGTTAAGTGCTGGAAATTACCCAATCAAGAAGACAATGAAAGCTGAAAATCAAATCTGCAATTACACAAGTATTGGACCACATGGAAACTTTGTATATATGTATAAGAATGAAGTACATGTACATACCACAACTTTATCACAAAGTTGGTACAATCTTTCAAGCTCTCCAAAACCTTAGCTAGGGAAACCATGAAAATCCTAGCCACCACCAAAGATCTCCAACAAGCAAGCATCAATACTAACAAGTCTTCCTTGGCTTCAACAACAATCTCACACAAGCTCTCCACACTAGCACGGTTGTCTTCCTTAGGGTTTGCAAACCCTAGCCATGTTGCGTCACACAAGTACATGGCAAGACAACTCTAGTGATAGCCTCCAAATCTACGTGTCCATCATTACAAGCACCAAGACCTCCATGGATCATCAAAAATACAAAAACTCCATGATCTTGTGCTAGCTTTGTGTCCCAAAAGAACAAGGCTCCAAAATCATTCAAGGTGTTAGTTCCACTATCCATGTCTTCTACTAGGGTAGAAACCCTAGTGCTACAACAAGAGCCGTAAGAACCATCATCATCTTCAACGTCACGTTCTTCTCTAGGGTTTACATGTATAGCACAAACCTCTAGTCATCACAAGCAAAAATCGTAGCATCACACAAGAGCAATCTCTCCAAGAATCAAGATGTCCCTCTCTCCAAGACAATCTTTCCAAGATAAGTACAAAGAAGAGTACATTGATAATGAATGAATACAAGGGATCACTCCTCCCTTATATACAAGTAGGTGAGGGAGGCTAACATAAAATAAGGACACGTGCCAATACAAGCAACCGATAAGGCAACCCCACATGGAGTGCTCTATAATACAAGGATGAACATGTGTCAAACTAGGTTTTGTTCAACCCCAAAGTGAAATGCCCTCTAAGTGATGATATTGGGTTCAATGCCCCTCCTCCAAGATGGTTTCTCTCCAACAAGATGTTAGTCCAATGCTTCCTCTTTCATATTGGTTCACTATCCAAGTGTCCTCATGCAAGGTGCTCCTCCTCTAATTGTGTGCCATATGCCCTCTCATGTGTCCGATGCTACTCTCGTGTATGCGAATGTGGTCACAAAGCTCCAATGCTCTTCCTTAGCATATGTGTCCGGGTCCATCACCAACCTCCATGAAGTATGATTCTCAACCTAAGCGTCTTCAAGTCAAGTGTCCAACCTCCAAGGTGTGTATCACATGGTCCCAAGCTCCAAGGGCTATCCTCCAAATGCCTAACGCTCCTCCTCCTAGGTAGGAACCTCCCTTGATTGAGCAACCAACTATCTTATTGTGTGCACCCAATGGATTAATCAACATTAGATCCTTTATATACCATTTTTAGGTCTTAACTACACTCGACGATCAAGATATACCTCTTGATCAAGGTAATAACCTCCTAGGTAAGGGTGCCATGCCAACACTCTAACCTGTTGAAAACCTCTTACTCCACCACCTAGGTTTCTTGTTATCTAGTGATTTCCTTGCTACAAATCAAATTAGCAACTCACAAAACAAAAATACACTACTGAAATATTCAACTCAATCAATCTAGCGGAAGCAAAAAACTGGAAACCAAATCATGCAGACATGAACACCAATATTTTTGGGTAGATACCCCTGGAGGGAAAACTAGTGCTGAAAATGATTTTATTATGCTAAAATTAGGGCTCCCATAATAGGGATAATGGCCCACTTAGAGAAATACAACTGCGAACAAACTTGGCAAAGTTAGCTCCGCTATACGACCCAGAACTACATGCTTTTCGAGATGTACGCGATTGTCCCTACTGCACAACTGCGTACACGCGCCTGTCTCCACTGGTGCCCGCATACATGTATGGAAATCCTGTACAAAAAACTTTGTACGATGCAACTCTTCCTTGTGGCTTCGCTTGACTGAAACCCACCTGCGACAACCTCTGTTCTCTCTTCTCCTTGATTTGATCTCTAGATGGAAGTCCTTCTCTACCTATCCAAGATCTCCTTGAATCACAGTCCTTCGTGATTCAACCGTCAAGTTTCCTCAAGTGTCTTTCTCCTTCACCCTAGCCTTGCTTTTATAATCACGAGTTATAATATATTTCTAATCTCCAAAGTGATTGATGGTTGAGATTACTTCTCACCTCACTTGAGATTTACATGATAAGATTACATGCTAATTACTTTTAGCACTTTCCTTAAAAAACTCAATTAATTAAATAATTAATTAATAAAAGCAATTTACTTTAAAAATTCTTTTAATTAAAGTAAATTCAAGGATAGAAGGCTTTGGACGATTTCTACATGTCTAGACACATAAACCTGTGCGAAAATACCTGTCTGATGCTACCACTAGCATCAACACTCCCTCTTAGGGAGGAAGGTATTTCCCGAAAAGTCACCTAGAATTGGTTCTCCCTTCGACCTTGGCACAATGTCGCACACATCATCCTGCTCACTGGCATCCCACCAACCCTGCTGGTTAGCTGCTTCCTGAACACTGGAAGACATATATTCAATGATGCTACTCATTAGCGCCCTGAAGTTTGGAAACTTCTCTGGAAGCTTGCTCACCCTCAATGTACTCCTAGAAGCCTCCTGCTCATGAGCATCCATCAATGTCATCTCTGTTAAATTTATAGTAGTTGCAAGAGCCATTCTCCGAGAGGATGGCAAAGACCCTAGCTGAGACCTAGGGCCTCCAAGTGCACCTCTGGGGTTTCTTGGTCTGGGACCAAACAGTTAGTGCCATAGCAAAAGACCCTTGTAAGGGCCCCCGGTATATGACTGGGGTTCTTGGTCTGGAACCAAGCAGYTAAAGCCCCTAGATATGTCTAGGGCCCCTGGAAATGTCCAGGGTACCCATGCCTAGGGCATGGGTTGATCCTTGGTCTTGCACCTTGGTGGTTAAGACCCCTGAGTGGGCCCCCAGTAGATGACTGGGGTTCTTGGTCTGGTACCAAGCAATAAAGACCCCTGAAAGGGCCCCCAGTATACGACTGGGGTTCTTGGTTTAGAACCAAGCAGTTAAAGCCCCTAGATAAGCCTAGGGCCCCTGGACATAGTCCAGGGTACCCATGCCTGTGGCATGGGTTGATCCTTGGTCTTGGACCTTGGTGGATAAGACCCCAGAAAAAGTTCTGGGGCTACTTGATCCTCAATCAAGTATTTTGTCGGCGCATGACCTTCGTTGAAGGAAGACATAACCACATGAGGGATAAGTCCCATATGCAATGATGATAAAGTAATAAGACCACCATGAATATGAATGAACGAGTATTGCCACCTTGTTAACCCTCCCTTACCCTTACTTATGTTGATTTGGAGTTTTTGTTTGTTTTGTCTTTAGGGTTAATTTAAGTTTAAATTAAATATTTATTGTATCATGTTTTAAATTAAATTATTTAATTTAAACATGATATATGAATTATTTAATTTAATTTTTATTTTTATTAACCTAGCCTAAAACTATATATAGACCTCCCTACCCCTCACTTTATGTACTTGTTATTCTATGCTTTGATGCTTCTAAGTTTGCAGATCTCTCTCCTTGCTGCGGCCCCCTTTGCTGGTGTATTGCCTCCTTGTTGTGGCCCCTTTGCTGGTGTATTGTCTCATTGATGCGGCCTCTTCTATTTTCTGTTGCAGGCTTTGTGGTGTGGCTACGGCTCCTTTTGAGGGTTGACTGTGGGGTGTGGCCCCTCTCCTTTCTGCTGTGTTAAGTCTGTGTGGTGAGCGACCCCTCTTAAATCTGTTGTGTGGTGTATGTGTGGTGCGGCCCTCCTTTCAGATGTGATAAGTCTGTGTGGGGTGCGGCCCCTCTTCAATCTGCTGTGTGGGGTATGTGTGGTGCGGCCCTCCTTTCTGTTGTGGTAAGTCTGACAGTAGTGCGGCCCCTCTTGTTCCTGCTGTGATGAGCTTGTAGGGTACGACCTCTTCTCCTCTACTGTGAGGTGTTTTCTGTCCTATCCAAACCGAGTAAGGGTTTTTGTTCCCAACAGTTCCGTGTGAGGGTTTTCCCACTGTTTGTGTGAGGGTTTTCCCACTATTTGTGTGAGGGTTTAACTGTGGGAAGTCTTTGTGACTTTTTCCCTTTGGTGGCAAGAAAGTTTGTTCATTTCTTGGCAAGAGATCCATCTCATAAGGTAGATCTATAAGTTGAACCTTGTCTGAGCATAATACAAATGGTTCTACATCTCTTGTGGTGGTTGTGACTTCTTCAGAGGTAAAGTTTCAGTACAAGGTAAGCTGTCTACTCATCATCTTCAGATCTGGACTTTGTTTTGATTTCTGTACTGTATGATCTATTTAGATCTATGTATTATCATTGACAGCTACTAGATCTGATCTATATATTGAGCTTAACCTTTGTCTCTTAGTTTGATTTACTGTTTAAGATCAGAGTGCTTTAGATCTATAGATCTGTGTCAAGTCTAACATTATAGATTTGAATCATTGTCTTACTCTTTAGACTATACTTCTAGATCTCTTAGATCTGTACACTGTTTAAGTAAGTGGAGTTTTTATTTTTGATTATTAGATCTAGCTGGTATACTCACTGAAAATTAAAAGACACTTTTGTTCTGTTATACTGCCTGAATTCTAACAATCTCGTACCAACTCAGTATCCTGACAGGATTGGACGAGGCTAACTCCCTCTTCCCCTCTGAAAGTTGACTCCCCACACTGGAAGTCTGTGAACTCTGCTCATCCTTCGATTGTTCACTCTTTGGAGCCTCTTGCTCCTTGTCCTCTGTCATTGACATTGATCCACGATCCAAAATCCCCTTGGATTTGTTGATATTATGGTAGCTGCGGGAGGTATCAACCTCCATGTGTAACCTCTGACTAGATTAGAATATTTTGGAAGCTAGAGAAACCCTAAATAGATGTGTAGAGACCCTAGAAGACAAGTCGGCTCAATAAAATAATTAATATTAAAGTATTAGCCTCTAAAAGGAGAAGTTGGCCTAGATAGGTGACAAAGAGCACTATAAATAGAGGGCACTTGAGCTCATTTGGACACACACTCACTCACAAGCTCACACAAGTCTAGTGGTGTGCAAGTCTAGAGGAGGAGTGCAGCTGTAACGACTGCAGTTGGGTATTGGTCTTGGTTTATGTTTTTGGACTTTTTGCTTGGTGCACTATCTTTGAGAGAGAGGTGCGCTCTCTCTTGGTTATTTGTTGGGTCTGGTACTGCTTCCAAAATCATTCTATTTGTCAAAGGTTACGGTGCTCGGGGGTGGCTACGTGCCTATGGTTGGGTGACAATATTGTGATATTGTCTATGGTGAAACAAGCACATCGATTATTTTAATAGGTTATGGGCCCACACTACCTTCAGATGGTCTAGCCGCTAGAAGGTAGATTGACAGTTCCTTGGCAAGCTCGTTATGACACCAGTTGCAGCTGCAACTAGGGTTTCTGAATTTGCAGCTGCAACAAACCCTAACCTAACCTTCTGAGAACTTCAAGTGAGACGTTTGGCATAATTCTTGGACATTCTAGTGCACCTTAGCCTAGCGCACCTCTTGGTATTCTCAGCAAGCAAAAACGTCCAGGTTGAATTTTTGGGTCAAAGTCAAAGTCAAAGGCAATCATGACTTACTCCATGAAGTCAGAGAACAAGCTAGAAGGAGCTTCAAACTTCAGAGCATGGAAGACAAGGATCGACCTCATCCTTGCCAAGAACAAGGTTCTAGATATTGTGAAGGGAAAGATCGTGGAACCACAGTTTGAAGCAGGAAAAGAAAATGAATCTCAAAACATTGCAGCAATGGAGAAGTTCAAGGACAATGACATCAATGCTATGAGTATCATTGTGGACTCTGTAAAAGATCACTTGATACGCTACATATCCAATCTTGACTCATCCAAAAAGATGTACGATGCCCTAACTAACCTCTTTGCAGTCATAAATATTGGACAAGTGATGAGTCTGAAGAATGAGCTTTGTGACACAAAAATGACTAAGGATGACACTGTAGCCTCATACTTTGTAAGGATTTCTCAGTTGAGAGGTCGACTACAAGCCATTGAAGAAGTTATTCCAGAAAAGGAAATTGTAAATATTGCACTCAATGGTCTCTCTAAATCATGGTATGCATTTGTTGCAAGCATGAACACAAGGAAGGAATTCCAACACTTGAAGAACTTTGGACCTATTTCTCACAAGAAGAGACAAGGATAAACTCAAAAGGCAGATCTCAAAAGGAAGAGGATGCTCAAGCCTATGCAACAAAGTTCAAGAGACATGGAGGTAAGAAAAGATTTGGTTCAAGAAAGAAATTCAATCATAAGAGAGATATGTCAAAGGTTCAGTGTTATGGATGCCATGATGATGGCCACTACAAAAAGGATTGTCCTAAACTAGAAAAGAAGGAGAAAGGAAAGACACCATGCATCAGCTGCCAATGATGAAGAACCTTCAAAGAAAGCCAAGCATGAAGAAACCGATTTCTTCTACTACGCAACTCTTACGGGATCTCTTGAAGAGGACATGTGGCTAATCGATAGTGCAGCTTCAAGACATATGACTAGTGATCGTGAAAATCTCTCAAGCATGAAGGAAAAGGAAACCTTTCATAAAGTGGAACTTGGAGACAATAACTCTTATGCAGTCAAAGGATTGGGAAAAGATTCTATCAAAATGGAATCAGGTAACAATATTCATCTTAATAATGTTTTATATGTTCTTGGTTTGAAAAAGAATTTAGTATCTATTTCTTGCTTGGAAGACAAAGGATATAGAATAGCCTTTGTCGATGGAAAAGTTCTTGTATGGTCAAAAGATTAAAAAATAGAAGATGCTAGAGTCATTGGGATACGTGAAGGAAGATTGTATAAACTCCTAGGTCAGAATGCTCAAGCTCTTGTACATGATGAACTCAATCCTAGTGAGTTATGGCATAGAAGGTATGCCCACCTTCATTATCAAGCATTTCCATCTCTAAAACAGATGGTTGTAGGCATACCAGAACTACAATCAGTACACRAAGGTATTTGCAGAGGATGTGCACTTGGGAAGAATATTAAGAAGCCATTCCCAAGCAGTGAGAATAGATCCAAGGAGTTCTTGGATYTGATACACTCAGATGTATGTGGTCCTATGCCAGTGAAGTCTCTAGGAGGCTCTCTTAACTATGTGACGTTCATAGATGATTTCTCAAGAAAGACTTGGATGTACTTGATAAAGACGAAAGATGAGGTATTTGGCAAGTTCCAAGAATTCAAAGCTGAAGTGGAAAACTTGACAAATAAGAAGATCAAGACACTAAGATCTGATAATGGAGGAGAATATACCTCCAAGGTGCACGTTGCCTTTTGTAAAGCAGCCGAGATTAGGAGGGAGCTAATTGTCCCGCATAATCCTCAACAAAATGGTGTGGCAGAAAGAAAGAACCGTTCCATTGAAGAATCTGTTAAGGCAATGATGAATGACCAGAATCTATCCGGGTTTCTATGGGGAGAAGCAACTATGACAATTGTATATATTCAGAATAGAAGTCCTCATCGTATATTGAAGAACATGACTCCAGAAGAAGCCTTCTCTGGAAAGAATCCAAGTGTGGAACACTTACGAATCTTTGGCTGCCTTGTCTATATCCACATTCCCAAGGACAAAAGGAAGAAGTTGGAACCATTAGGAAAGAAGGGCATATTCGTTGGATACAGTGAGACCTCAAAAGCTTACAGAATCTATGTCCAAGGACAACATAAGGTTGAAATCAGCATGGACGTAACTTTTGATGAGAAGTTTGCCTTCAAGAAATCTATAGAAGATTCCATGGACTCCACTGATGAAGAAGAACATGAAGATCCCAAGGAATAAAGTACATGTTCTCCAGAACATCCCAGTGAAGAACCAAACCAACCACTTGAACCTGTAGAACCAGTTGTTGTACCCAAGAACAGAAAACGACCAACATTACTAGAATCCACCTTACAAGAAGCAGAAAGACATAAAGCTCCCAGTGGCACCTTCAGGGAGAGCAAGAGGCCCAAAAGATTCTCTAGTTATGCGACACTCATGACAAGTCTTGTCAATGCAGAACCTTCCACCTTTGAAGAAGCAATCAAGAAGAAATAATGGAAAGAAGCTATGATGGAAGAATATCAATACATCATGAAAAATAATGTATGGGAAATTGTGCCTAGACATGAAGGGAAGTCGGTAGTAACTTCAAAATGAATTTACAAGATAAAGCATGCAATAGATGGGAGTATCGATAAATACAAAGCGAGATTCGTGGCTAGAGGGTTCTCCCAGCAGGAGGGAGAAGACTATGATGAGATGTTTGCTCCATTTGCCAGATATACCTCTATCAGAGCCATCATATATCTTGCAACATCCATGGGTTGGATTTTACATCGGATGGATGTAAAGACTGCTTTTCTCAATGGAGTAATTGAGGAAGAAGTATACATAGAGCAACCTCAAGGTTTTGAGGTACACCTGAGAGAAACCCATGTATGCAGATTAAAGAAGGCTTTGTATGGACTCAAGCAAGCTCCAAGAGCTTGGTATGCACAAATTGACAACTACTTGACGAGACTTCGATTTTCCAAGAGCTATGTTGATCCAAACCTTTATTACAAGGTTGTGAATGATGCACTTGTGATCCTACTACTACATGTTGATGATTTGTTTCTGACAGGCCTCTCATTATTTAGTGTAAGAGGGAATTAGCCTCTGAGTTTGATATGAAGGATCTTGGTCTCATGCATTATTATTTGGGACTAGAAGTATGGCAAAAGCGTGGTGAAATCTTCCTGGGGCAAGGGAAGTATGTTGTAAAGATCCTTCAGAAGTTTGGGATGATGGATTGCAAAATAATGGCAACTCCCATGGTGACAGATATGAGGAAGTTGAGAGACTCTGATTCTGATCCAGTAGACTCGTCCCTGTACCGACAGTTGATTGGCTCATTGATGTATTTGGTGAATACCCGGTCGGACATTTGCTTTGCTGTGAACACGTTGAGCCAGTTCCAAGTGGAACCTAGACATAAGCATTGGATAGCTACAAAGCATATTTTGAGATATCTTCGTGGGATGCTAAACTATGGTTTGAGATATGCCTTAAACAGTTATGTACAATTGCATGGATTTACTGATTCAGTTTAGGCAGGGAGTGCAGACGACATAAAGAGTACTTTTGGTGTATGTTTCAGTTTGGGCTCTGCTATGATATTATGGGCTAGTAGGAAATAGAATTCTGTGGCACTCAACACTGCAGAAGCATAGTATATTGCAGCTTGCGATGCTTGTATGGAAGCAGTATGGCTCCGTAAGCTGGTTTCTGGACTATTTGATCAGGTGTTGGATTCGACTGTGATATATTGTGATAATCAGAGCTGTGTGACGCTTTCAGAGAACCCCGTATTCCATGACAAGTCGAAGCACCTTGAGATCAAGTACTCTTTTCTCCGTGATAAAGTCTAGAAGGGAGAAGTGACTCTCCATTACATCTCCACCGATGAGCAGATAGATGATATTTTGACGAAGCCTCTATCCAAGATAAAGTTTGCATACTTGAGGGATAAGCTGGGACTCATGGAGATTTCTCCCTTGGTTGAGGGGGAGGAGATGACTTCCTCGGTTGGGAGGGAGTGATGATATATGGCATCATGGATAGTCAGTGTGCTGGTGGACATACATTCTCCCTGTGGAGAATGGTCCAGGTTGACAGATTGCTGATCTGTATCATGCTAGTACAACTTAGATATGATGCTTCAACATCATGTTAGTACAACTTAGATATGAT
>ML806989.1:23719-48607 GCA_009831015.1 Picea engelmannii | reverse complement strand
AAATTAGGACCACAAAAAATGAGATGGACCAGGGTGATTGAGACAAAGAGAGGAGTCCAATGGGATATGTGTCAAATAAGGGTATCTTAGAAAGGGGTGGGACCATGGAGAGAAAAAAATGATTAAAAGTGATGGGTATTACCGTGATCAGAATGAAGAGAGAAATGCAATGGACTAGGTTACAAGTAAGGGTGCTGACAAGCCCCCATTTTTTTTTTTTTTACTCCTGCGGAGTTATACTCTGGGATGAATAATATTGCAGTGACAAAATGGCCGAATGTTTAACAGGAAGAAATGTGTAGGAATTTCACAACCATAATGCATGAGACAGTTGTAGGACAATAGATCTTGTCTTTTCTGTTTATGTTTCCATCCCAAGGGTTAGGTTATTCAAGGTTTCTACAGACAAGGGTTTTCCCTGTGCTATAGCTCTCTGATATATGTGCGAGGTCTAACAGTAGTACTCGGCCCAATATCTCAAGGCACCAACTAAGAAGGCTAGACCATGCCCTTAGCCGTACTACTTGACTACCCAGGTACTAGAGAGTATCTTCGAGTGATGTTCTTGGTGGCACTATAGCAGTAAGGCTATCGATTGGTTTATCTACGACAGGCTTCAGGAGATCTAGGCTGATCCGTATATAGGTTTTGTTTGATGCGCTACCACCTGAAGGGGTACCAATAAGGGTTACAAGGGTGGCCAACAATGTGCACTTAAGTATCACTTGCATTTCCTGTGTGTATGAATGCCCGATCGTGGGTTTATGCGCGAAGCGACAAATCTCTGTAGCTTAAAGGCGCTAAAATACGTCTCCACCTTGAAAAAATTTACCCCACAAGTTCTGCCCAGGAAAGAGCTCTGATACCACTTGCAATATTCCAGATATAATATAATATGCAGAACTGAAATATTTAGCAAGTAATGGCAGAACAACAATGATATATCTAGAACAATACCAAAATAATACTAAAATAACACCCGAAAGAGCACCTTTATTAATGATAACAATTTTCATTTGCCTCTTCGAGGGGGCAACATCCAACATAGAAAATCTCTATTACAATAATCTCCAAGACAAAAATATCCAATGCCTCCTCTTATTTATACTAATTCTATCTTCTAAGAAAACTTCTAGAGGAAGATCTTTCTAGAAGCGAAAGCTTCTATTAGGTCTTCTTACATTGACTTATTCTCCTTTATTTATTAGGCTTTATTAACTAATGTCAGCCTTTATTACATAGAAGACATATCGTACTAAATAATGACCCATGGAGAGGGGTTATGATTGGATCCTAACACTTTCTTAAATAGGTTTCCAAGCATCCTGCATGTTATGGATTGATCTCCCTGTAACCTGAAACAAATGTGCATTTTTTTTTTCAAATAGCTATCATGCAATGCACCTACTCTATTACTATGGTATAGTGGTGACTATCTATCCTATTGGAATCCTCAAGTGAGGCAGTAGAATATAGCCATCAAATTCTATGGCCAGCAAAACGTCCCATGTAGATGAAACTCACATTGTCAGTGTTAGTTCATCATCACTGTCCAACGGGTAGGCCTCAGTTCTTTGTGGTTTTACTAAATTCGTTGTATCAATTCTCACTTGTGAATCAGATGGTACAAGATCTAAGGATACCTCAATCAAATTTCAAACAATTTCAGAAGGTAAAATCATACACCAACAATCAGTAATGCAACAAGATCTAGGAGAGGCTGAACAATAAAATCATACCGAATAACTCTCATAATATTCAACTTTAAAATACAAAAGAAGGGAATGAAATTGCAATAAGAGAAGTAACACCATAGTATATCATTAGTTATTGGGTCAATGATCAAGTCTCGTGATGCTTTATGTATAGATGCAATTTAAAGATGTAAAGAAAGACACTTCATACAAATAAGTACTTTTTAAAAAATTAATAGATTATCCTCTAACAAGTGGGAATGTCATAATTGTTTTGCAACAATATTTCAAAGTATAGTTTTCGCTCTAAAATGTCAGAGAGATATATCAAGAGAGGAATTTTATTGCAGTGGTTTGCAAAGGCAAGTCACTTCACAAGAGAAACCATATTGTTTTTAAGTTCATTTATGATGTGTATTTTGGCTTGTAAACTTGTTTTAGCAAAAAACTTTATGCTTTGATACTGTGTTATAACTCAAACTACAATGTCTTAATGATCTATAATCATAAAATCCTCACATTAAACAATGCATAACATAAAAGGAACACCCATATAAATATTCCTTTAAAAATAACATAAAAACCAACAACTAAATAAAGCATATGTGCTTTCACATTACTCTCACTTGCACATAAAACAGGTGTGTCGAATTTCATAATAATTGATTTCTCACCCACCAACCAGAAATCTCTTCATTATAAATCCATCTCAAACAAAGAAAAAAATTTGGGGGTCTCTTCACCCTTGTGAGCATCATCGAATGCAATGGTTGCTAGGTGGACTATTCAGTATCATGTTAACGTTTTGACTAATGTTCATGGACATGGGTCATGCATTAATGGATTTACGTAGATAATCCCCAAAATGATATATAATAAGTTGGATTGTGGATGCCCCACAATTGCTTAAAATAAATATTCAAGGGAGCTCTAAATGGATAGTTCATAAAGTACAATACTTGCTAAGGTTTTTCAATGTTAAGTGGTCTTCACTGTGAAGAAAACTCCACAGTTAAATTTGTTTGAGCCAAAGGAGTCTTTGGATGGGTGACCTCCTAGGAGGCCCTAGTTACTAGGTGGAAGCCTTGAAGGTGATGATCGATGTCATGCGACTCATTTCTCTAGTTTCAATCCCACTTTTTTACCCCTATGAGCATCACCTGATGCAACAAGTGGACTATTCAATATCATAAGAAATTTGGTCATTATGACTAATGCTCATGGGGCATGAGTCATGTATTAATGACTTTATGCAAATAATCCCAAAAAATGATAGCTCATATGTTGCAATGTGGAAATCCCCCAATTTCTTATATAATAAAGAGTCAAGGGAGCTCTAAATGAATAGTTCATAAGGTACAATGCCTCCCAAGGTTTTGTAAATAGGTAGCAATCTAAGTGAGTTTGATTGTAGGGAAAACTCCACAGTCAAGTGTGCTTGAGGCAAAGTTTTGGGATAGGTGACCTCCTAGGAAGTCTTGATTACCAAGTCCAAGCCCCAATAATGATGATTGATGGCATGCTATTGATTTCACTAGTTTCAATCCCACTTCTTCACCATTGTGAGTATCATATGACGCAATGAATGCCAAGTGGATTATTCAATATCATGAGAAATTTGGTTATTTTGACTAATGCTCCCGAGACATGGGTCATGCATTAATGGGTTACTCTATGCAAATAATCCTTAAAATGATATCTCATAATGCTATCTTATATGTTGGATTGTGGAAGCCCCCCATTTGCTTAAAATAAATAGTGAATAGAGCTCTAAATGACTAGTTCGTAAGTTATAATACTTGTCGTGGTTTTCCAAATGGGGTAGGAGGCTAAGTGGACTTGACGATGGAGAAAAACTCTATTGTTAAGTGTGATTGAGTCAGAGGAGTCTTGGCATGAGTGACTTCTTGGGAATTCTTGGTGACCTAGTGCAAGCCCTGGAGGTGATGATTGATGTTATATGATTCATTTTGCTAGTTTCAATCTCATTTCTTCACCCATGTAAGCATCAATTGATGCAAATGTTAAGTTGACTATTCAATATCATGATAATTTTGGTCATTTTGAGTAATTCTCATGGGACATGGGTGTTGGGACCTCCATTTTGAAGAACCAGTTTTGCGGAACCCCATAACACATCAACATTAGATACAAGGGGCGAAAAACTAACTGCTAGTGCACCAACAAGGAAAAAGAGTGATGTGTCAGCTGGAAGAGCAACAAAAAGATATGGAACGTTTGAGTGCATGCCATAAGGATGCATAATCAAGAAAGCGTAACAACAGAATCAAGAAGCCAATAAGCCCCTGTTGGTTGCTTCTCTAAGTTATACCTTTAGTATGATTGACCCAGTATCAGGTCTACTAGGGATCCAACAAAGCCTCTAAAACTATCGGCCCTCCTAGTAAGCCAAAAGGAAACGCAGTACACAGAGTGCACTGCGCAGTCTCACCCGAGATAGTTCTATGGGTGATTGCAACGCTTAGGTGCTTGCAACCTGGGAATGAGTGGGGATCTGGGATAGTACTAGGTGATCTTCAATCCATTACTATATCATTCTTCTAATTTAGTTATCCTGTCATTTCTTATTCATGCATGTAAATCAACAGATCTAACTACTTTATCAAAACATTCATCTAAGATCTAACCATTGACAACAAAGACATAACAATAATCACTCCATATAACACATGATTTACCGTGGTTCACCCCCTCCCAGGCTACGTCCACAAAGATTTGGCTCTTCAACTCTCTTATTATGGTTCTGTCATATATGGCAACACACGCACTAGAACTTTGTTCATACATTCATCAAATAGACTCCTTGACCTTTACGAGGCTAACTAGATCGCACCAGGATCCTCAACCTGCGATCTAACCCTCAAGGTCTAGTTACTATTCTCTCCTCTAACTCAACAACTTACAACAAGGTATCATATTACAGTCATGTTATCTACCTGTTACTCTATATCACGCGAGTCACTCATAACAATAATCAAAAGACACCACACCCCTCCTAGACTTCCTAGGTGTCTATTTATATCTATTTCTGGCTCATTAGCTGTTACATTTTCTTACTAAAACCCTAACCTAGTTAGGTCTTCTTGCATGATGGCCTTGTGCGTTTCTCTCCTCTGCATGCGCGTTTTCATCCGCTACTTTTCCTGCCAGTTGTCTTTCTTTCCCTTCTTCTTGCATGCGTGCCTCACATGCTTTTATGCCAACTGTCTTTCCTCCACATTGTGCCTCTTCCCCAAAATGGGCCTATGCCCAACAATCCCCCAACACCAACATCGTGAATCATCCCGAGTCACTGCTTGACTTATTCAACTGTCACTGCTTGCTTCCTGCTTCAGATACTATCTGCTGGAGTGCGTCATACATTTCTGTTATCCCCTGGCACTGCTGTTGAGCCTGACTGCTCTTATCGGCCATAGCGGTGACCACCTGCTCTGTGATAGGAGACTATAGTATTTCTCTACCTTCGGCTCTGATCTGGTCATTGTTATTCTTAGTTGTGTTTCTCTCCATGACCAGCCGCTCCACCTTTTCTTGTAGGGGCTCCAACAACGCCTGTCTTGCTGTATTATGTGCTTGTATCTCTTTCTCTTCCAACTACATGGCCTTCAATTCAGTGGAAGTATTGATCTTTTCTGGCAGTGACACTGTTTTCTATCGCTGCTTCACCTCCACCATTGGTGCGTGGATTTTGGTTTCCTTCTCTTGCAGTTCCTGGAGGCTGTCATCCTCTAGGAGGTGAGTCCACAACTGCTCACTCTTTTCTAGCAACTCCGTGACTGTCTGTATTCTTTGGATGATTCCCTCCGCAACTTCTGTTGCCTCCTGTTCTCGCTGCGCTCTGAGTTCTGGAGGAGTAGTGGGTGTGACGCGATCCTCCAGCTCTTTGATATTTTCCTTGTATTCCTGGATAGTCTTCTCTATCCTCTGCAACTTCTCTTCTGACGACCCTGCCTCCTCGCTTGTGCTTTCGGGAATTCCTTGAAACAACATGTGGATTTGCTGCTCCATCTCCTCCACTTTCTGCTGTGCTCACTCTTTCTTTTGCGCTTCAGGGCTAAGGGCTTCCTTCATCGATATATTCTCGGTTTGGGCTACCCGTAGGTTTGTGGCATCAATTCTTTCTCTGCACTGAATCTCCTGCGCGAAACTCACCTGAAGTTTGTACAACGGTTTTGTTGGAATCTTGGCCAATGCTACATCCAACGTCTTGATGTCTTTGAGGGGTTTCTACATTGTTTCTTCATCAATGAACATCATCTCTGGCATAATGATTAAGTTGGCGCTCGATTGTGCTGCAAACTGCACTGTCTTAGGCATTGAAACTGCTTCCTTAGCCTGCGTGGGTGTTTCTTTTGGTGCCTGTGTTTCGCCAATTCTTAACTGCTCCAGCACAATTTTCACCTCTTGCACCTGATCGACGATTGAAGCCCTATGATTCTCCGCATTATCCCATACTTCATCCAGTCTCTCCTCGGCTATTGTTGCCACTAACTTGACATCGTACGGGGTTAGTGAGATATGGCTCTGTGGCTTGTGTGCCTTTTCCTTCTTTCAGCCACTACTAGTGTGCTCTCCTGACCGCTTCTCCTGGGTAGCTGATGGCTTGGGACTAGTGGGCCTTTGGGTATCCCCTGCAGTGGTTTTCCCTGTTTCTATGGCCATAGGAATCTCCTGGGTTCCTATCCCTTGTTCTTCCTCCTCATGGATCTCGTGTGTCTGTGCACCCATGTCTTCTGCCTCAGGTATTTCCTGTGTCCCTGCGTCTGTCTCTTCCACGCACACTTCTCCCATTGAGTGTATTGGTAGCTGTATTGCGTGCGGTGGAGCCTGTGTAAACCCCCTTGGTGGTATATTTTGTGTGCTCATTTTATTCTTGGTTGGGGTGCTTCCACCCTCTTGGCCTTGGGAACTCCTCTTTTTGGTTCCTACCTTGTTGGTGCCTGTTTGGTGCGCTGGGGTTGGTCTTCCCTGTGTCTGAGGTCGTGTGCTTTGTACCGTGGTTGGAATATTGGGTACCTTTCATTGTTTGGGCCACTTCTGGACCTCTCTTTGGATTTCATCCTGTGTGACACAATAACTAAGTTGTAGCCATTCCTTGGCTTTGTCGCGCTTGTCTTGCATCCATAAACTTTGGCACGTTGCCCTAAAGTTGGCAACCTATCCAAACTCTTGGATAGTCTCTGGTGTAATGTGCCATGTGTCCGCAATAAGGTCCTGCATCTCTGTGAAGTAACTCACAAAGATGTCTGTGTTCATTTTCTTTCTCTTGGGGTTTGTGCTGCTGCAAAGTGATACATATCTTGCTGTGCCACATTTCCCTGGCCTTTCCATGTACTTTCTATAGACTGTTTCTTTCCATCCAATGAGGTCAATGAGGATGAGTAACCACGAGTAGTGGAACCTAGATCCTCGGTCCTGTGTGTCCTTGCAATCCTCCAAAAATGAATTCAGAAGGTATGGGGCCCAACTCATCGAGCTCCCCTTTGCACACTGCGCGGAGGCAACGACCACACTGGGCGATACTTCCTCTTAGCAACACTTGCACATTAGTTTACATACGCAGAGTCTGGTGGCAAACCTTGTTGCAGGATCATTGATGTCACTGATCCTGATGCCCCCGTTGCCTCGCTCTGTGCCATACTTAGCCTTGATTTCATTTGAGATGGCCTTGGCTCTGGTTTTGTCCTCCAAATACTGCTCTGGATTTTCCCCATCTGTGGGTAGCCTTGTGATTCCTGTGATGAGGTCCACGGTGATAGGCATCGGCCTATCCATCCATAATATTCTGCCATGTACACATGCAAGAAGTTGCTTGACACAGACATTGATATGCTTTCCCCTCCCAAAGTGTTGGACATCCAGTAGGTTCATGATGCATGTGTTGTAAATCCCCAGGATCCACTGTGCTGGCTCGAGCACTGACATGCCTGATGAACCTTCTCCCCTGCTTTCCAAATAGTTCTGGGACACTAGGTAGGGAAATTTAGTGACATCCGCCACATCATGGTTGGAGTATTTGATGGAAGTCACTTCGCCGACCATGTCCTCATCAACGTGCACTGCGCTCATAATTTTTGGCAAAACCAGGGTCCCTTATGCCTGTGGCTGTGACCCTCCGTGCGCGCTACTCCCAGCTTGGCCCTTCTGTTTGGCTTGAGGGGATGAGGCCCCCACCTCTGGTACACCCTCATGTACTGCTTCCTGTGTTACTTCTTGTTCGTGGCTCTGTGGCGCTGAATTCGTGGCCTGTTCGGTATTTCGGGACCCTTGTCCCCTCAAAGTGTCGGACTTAGTTCGTTTAGAGTCCTCCTCCATCTGCCCGACCTTTTACGCAGGGTTTTGCTTCTCTACCATTACCGGCTTTGTTTCATACTCTGGTGTGTGGATTTCATCCACATCCACCACTATAGGTGTCACTTGATCCCTTGCGTCTGTCACGCAAGCAATATTTCATATGTTCTTGCCGGCCCTGCCTGGCTCTCCAACTTGGGGTGGTGACATTCTGACGGGGTTTAGGCTTTAAATCTGTGAAATCGATGAATGCTCGGTCGGATTTTTGCTAATCTCTCTTCCACTCAGCTCTGCATTCTCTCCTTACGAATTGACACAATGACTTGATTTTCTCCCCTTTTTACGACTTTATAGCAGGATGATGGAGTGACAAATGTTCCGCACTGACAATTGTCCCTTTCTCACTTTTGGCGGCGTGTCCTGCATGTGGTACCGTTGTACGGATTTATTGTTGTCCTTTGCATCTTATTTTTGTCCTTTTCCCTTTCCGTCATGCTACGATATTTACCTCTGTGTACGAACTGGCACAATTCCAACCATTGCTTCCGGTTGGCACTTGAATCCACAATCGTCATTTTCCGAATTTCCGTGCTTTCCAACCATCGGTCCTTTTTACGACGTACTGGGATTTTTGGGTCCGTGGATTCCTTGGCTTCTATGCCCTTTTATTTTGGCACATTATTCTCATTTCACAATGCTGACTCAATGACTTGTGCACACAGACTCTTTTCCTTATCGTCGCGCTGATTTTCTCACCTGCATGCACGAATTTTCGCGCATATTTTTTTTTTTACACTGCGCGGTAACTATCAAGTTGCGGATGGCCGACTATCCTTGTATAGATTCAATCGACTCCCATTGATCATACCTCTGAGTTCTATACCTCCTAAGTCCTTCAAATGTACAAATCCTCTATCTGTGATAGTCTTGACCTCATATGGTTCCAACCAATGCATTCTGAACTTTCCTAAATGTTGGAAAAACTTGTTATCATACAGTAGGACTAGGTATCCTTCCTTGAAACTTTTTCCCTTCATATTTCGGTCATGCTAAGCTTTGTCCCTTGATTTATGTACTTCTTGGTGAAATCCTGCTAGGATCCTATCTTCTTCCATGCTCTTCAGTTGACTTAGCCTTTCTTGTACTGTGCCTTGCTCTGCCATGTTTGTAATTGCTGCGACACACAAACTTGGTACCAAGAATTCTAATGGCACCACTGCTTCTTGTCCATACACCAATCTAAATGGTGTCTTCCCTGTCAGCTTCTTATAGATAGTTCTATATGTTCATAAAACTACTGGTATCTTTGAATCCCAATCATCCCTGTTGACATTGCAAATCTTGGTTAGGGAATTCTCTAGAATCGTGTTGAAGGCTTCCACTGTTCCATTTGCTCGAGGATGGTATGGCGTAATTTTATGATGGTAGAGCTCGAATTCTTCAGTCAACACTCTGATAGTGTTGTTGATAAAGTAAGTGCCTTGGTCACTCATCAAGATCCTTGGACATCCAAATTTGGTGAGCACATGTTCAAAAAATAAGTGTGATGCTGTCTCTGTGTTGCAATATTTAACTGGTGTTGTCTCTGCCCATCTTGAGAGGTATTCTGTCACATTGATGATGTATCGTGCGCCTGATCTTCTTGCGGGTGGGTGAATTGTCCCAATAAAATCGATAGCCCATTTTTCAAACACTTCTAGCATTACTTGTGGGTGTAAGGACATCTCATCTCGTCTGTTTGGTTTGCCAACCCTCTGACAAACATCGCATTGTTGACAATATTCCTTTGCATCTCGATGCATAGTTGGCCACCATAATACTGCGCCTGGTACCTTCTGCGTGGTAGCTTTACCTGCATAGTGTCTTCCCTCTATTCCTTCACGGGCTTCTGCCAATATCCTAGGCCTTTCGTGTTCTAGCGTGCACCTTCTCAAGATGTTGTCTGCCCCAATTTTATATAAGTACCCTGCGATCAACTGGTAGTCGACTGCTCGAACAACCAGATTCTTCCTTTGCGTGGTGTTAAATTCCTGTGGCACATTCCATGTACTCAAATACTCAATAATGTCAACAAAATAATCATCCGCGACCTGAACTGAAAATAACTACGCGTTAAGGAAGGTATCCTCTAAGTTTGTAGGCTCCTCGCCTTTGGTGACCCTTGATAAGTGATCAAGTCCTGCATTCAGCTTCCATGGTTTCACTATGACTTCAAAGTCAAATTATTGAAATAGTAGTAACCATCGACAAATTCTCCCCCCCAACACTAGTTTGTTGACTAGGTACTTAAGGGATGAATGATCCATGAACATCTTAAAATGTTTTCCAAGTAGGTAATGCCTGAAATTTTGAAGTGCATATACCATTGCCAGACCTTCTTGCTCTGTAGTGTTGTAGTTTTTCTTAGAGTCTGACAGTTTCCGGCTTGCAAATGCTATGGGATGGTCCAAATCCCCTGCTCCTAGTTGCTCCAGAATAAATCCCAGAGCTATGGATGATGCATCTACATGCACATGGAATGTCTTCTCCCAATATGGAAAGACTAAGATGGGTGTTGTGACCATCTTCTCCTTCAGGGTTCCCAATCCTTGCTGACATCTCTCATTCTACTGGAATTTAATATCCTTCTTAAGTAATTTCTCCATCGGCGCAGTGATCTGCGCATACTCATTGATAATTTTTCTGTAATATCTTGTGTGTCCCAATGTGGCCCGTAGCTAGCGCACTGATTTCAATGGTGGTAAGTTCACAATTAATGCAATCTTTGCAAGGTCCACAATCAAACCTTGTCTACATACTATGTGACCCAATAGAATTCTGAAGGGTGTTCAAAATATACATTTCTTAATGTTTAAAGATATTTGGCATTGCCTACATATTTCTAACATCAAACTCAACACCTCTACATGATCCTTCAACAAGTTGTATACTGTCCAATCATCCAAATATACTTCTAGGAACCAATGGATGAATTCTTTGAAGGAAACAATGACTACTTTGGAGAAAATTGTTGGTGCATTTTTTAGTCCAAAAGGCATGACTGTATACTAGTAGGATCCCCATTCTGTTGTAAAGGTAGTCTTGTGTCGATATTTTGGTGCTATCTTGATTTGGTAGTAGCCTGAGAATCCATTAGTGAATGAGTATGCTTCCTGGCCTCCCATATTTTCTAGGACTTCATCTTTAAAGGGTGTAGGGAAGGGGTCATGTAGGGAAGCATCATTGAGATTTCTTAGATCTACACAGATTCTTATGAATCCTTTATTTTTCTCCTGAACTACCATGGGGATTATCCATTCTGATTCTTCTACTAGTTCTATGATTCCTGCTTCCAACATTCTGTCAATTTCTGCTCTTACCTTCTCCTTGTAGATGGGGTTCAATCTATAAGGCCTTTGTATGATAGGTCTTGCCTCCGGTTTGAGAGGGATCTTCATCTCTCCCAGTTCTCCCATGATACCCTTCATTTCTGTAAAGGTCGTTGGGAACAGGTCACTGTACTCGCAAATTAATTTTGTTATCCCGTCCACTGTTTGCTCGTCCCAGTAGTCTCCAATGCTAGCCATCTTGAGATTCTCAATTTTCCTAATGTTGACTTTCTTCACCTTGATCGACGCAACAATTAATTTTGATTCTAGAGGTGGACCTTCCACCTCTCTTTTGCCTTCAACTTCATCAATATGAATAACGTGTGGATCGTCTTCCTCTGGTACTTCCTTCTGCACATGGTAGCATGACAATAGTTCTTTCACTGTCTATCTGTTTTGTTGTTGTTATTCTGTTATAAGTTCAACTTCTGGTTCCTTTATGAATATCACCCCTCTTATTTTCTTAAGTGTTGCATCTATGTTGGATTTCTCATGTTCAAATGAGAGAGTGATTGTAAAGTTTTGTTGTAGTACTATCCAGCTTGTAGTTCCTCTGCGCAGTTCCTGGTTTGTATACTAGTTTGATGGGATGCCCTCTAAGGTGTGTACAAAATGATGAGGCCATTCCTCTAAGGGTGTCATTTTCCACAACACTCTGCACTTCTCCAAGTGTTCCGCTAGTGTCCCCTGTCCATCATATTTCTGCTCTTGGTTGCTTCTTTGTGCTGTGCCAAACCTAATGCACAGTAACTGCTTACATTGGTACTAATCCTTGATTGTTTCCTTGTGTGCACCCCACCATCTTGCAGGCGTGGCCATGAGTGCAATGTCAAGAGATAACAATCTTTGAGTGTCTGTTACTTCGTCTTCATATCTCRTTAGGAATTATTCCAAGTCGTTGATTCCATCGAAACTTGGAGGTTCTCTGACTTCTGTTCCAACCCACCTTACTACGCGGTCTATTCGGGCACATCTTCTGGTTGAGACCTCATGTAGATGCTGCTGCCAATTCTCCAGACCCRTGTCTGAGTCGGAAGCACATGATGTGATACTTCTCCAGCTAAGTACACCATCGAAAGTTGGATTAATGTAATCTTCGGTGCTCATGGTGGTTCGGTACAACTGRTTAATTTCTTCCATGTCTAAACATGTTGGTTCCATAAATATTTCGRCTTCTGATGGATCTAGAGGTGCGATCACCCTGTACTTTTCTGAATCAAATKTCATCTTCCTGGTCTTCAGGTTGATTATTTCCTGATTGTCAAACGCCCAATCYAATCCCAGTAATGATGGATATGTTTTTGTGCCATCCACGATTTTGATCACTTCRAAGTCCACCTTGGTGTGCACTCTGTCCAGATCTACTGTCACTCCTTTCAACCTCCCTATTGGTAGAACTCTGTGTTGGTTTGCTAATTTTAGTTGGACTGGTGAGTAGCCTGAGGTAGTTTATCCCATGCATTGCCAAGTCTTTTTGGGTAATACATTCACTTCAGATCCCAAATCTAATATTACATCGCCCATGTTGAATTCTGCGATGTTGGCAATTCTGTAATACTATAATAGATGATGGATCCTTAAATACTTGAACATATGATTGCAGGAAAGTTTTAATACAACCTACTTGGTTTCCCAAGTGGATTTCAGTATGGTCCAATGCTGACGACATTTCATACATTGGGACATCTTGGGTATGCTGCGTGGTAGATGTAGATGCAACATTCTGCTTAAGAAATTCTTGTCTAGCCTCCTTAAAGGTCTTCTTCTCTTTTTCTGCATCAAATTGCTTGGGTGGCCCGGTATTTTTCTTAATCCACTGGTGTTTTAATGGTTCTTGTTTAGCCGCATCATCTCCTGTTTTAGCACATCCGCACGTCACTATGTTGATGTCCCTGCCATCTTCTCTAGCTTCTGTAGAGATCCATTGTATGTTCTGATTATTCTGATTCCATTTCTCTTGTATCTTCCCCAACAATGTTGTGCAATCTTCTGTATCATGATCTGCTGCACGACAATACATGCATGTTTTAGGTGGTAGAGGAAATTCTCTTGCATAGTGACCTGGCTGTTGGCAGTTATGGCACACTATTGGAACTCTTCCACATCCAAAGCCTCCTCTGCCTCATCCTCCCCCTATGTACCCAACGCGATCTCCACACGATGTATTGTATTGTGGTACCTGATTATATTGCGTAGGGTTATACTGGGGCTGCACAGTGTTATACTGCGGCTGCGTGTTGTTATACTGCTACGAAACAATATTATACTGCGGTGGTGCCTGATTAAATTGAGGTGCATCTTGACCTGTCATCATTTCAGCTTGCCAAGGATGATTTTAGGGGATAAATTTGGCTCATGGGCTAATTTTCCATGGTTTTTCCCAAAAAAAGATTCACTATTCTAAAATTGATTTGCCCAAATTCTATAGGATAAAATTATTTTACCTAAAAAATCGCGAAAAATTTATACAAACTATATAAATCCTTATAAATTTGAATATTTTTACAAAAATATCGCCAACATTTTATACTTGGCTTATGAATCATTAGTAAGATTCGCCAAGGTTTCTACATTTTAAAATAATTTTTCATCCTTAAAATCATCCCTAGAGCCTTGCACCCTATATGTGTTTGACGTCCTTTCCCTCATCAGATCCATTGTTCTACAGTATTTGTCATCGTGGCCTACTGATTTGCAAAAAGTCTAGTATGCATTATTTGGTACTGTCTGGTATTTATACATCATAGGAAAATGATATGGATCATGCCCGTGCATCTTGCAAATTTCATACCAGGGTCCTCCTGTCGGCAATGGATTTGGCATCCTTGTTTCCATATACTGCACAAATGTTGGACATTCGTTCTTATGGTGCCCTTCTATTCGACATGTGATACACCAAACAACTTCGCGCTTTTCCTTGCCCTTATTCTGATTGAGTTGGAGGGTAAGATTATTCAAATCCTCCTTCAACTCCTCTATAGCTGGATTTGTTTTGTGGTACTGATTCTCCTCCATTTGCATGGCTGCCTGTAGAGACTCTGCTTGATATTGGAATTTCTGTTGTCTAAGTGGGTATTTCAAGTGTGGTAACAAAGAATTCACAAACAAATGCCTATGCTGCATGTCAGTCATAACATACCTCAATTTCCCTTTCAGACGTTTAAATCATTGGTCAATTTCCCAGACAAATTCTCCTGGTTTATGTCGGATTTCTATCATCTCGTTCATGTATTGATCCTCTGAGCTTGGCTTATGGAATTCATTATTCAATAAATTCTTAATCTGTGTCAGTTGCCTTGTCGTCCTAGGTGCACTATTTACATCTAGACTCATGTACCAGTCTAGTGCGTGGTCTCTTAGTGTGATAGCTAGCTGTGCAAGTTTAATGTCTTCGTCAATGATCTATTTTGCTTCCCAGATCTTCGTACAAATGAACAAGTATTTCTCAGAGTCTTCTGCTGCCTTTCCTCAAAATTTTGGTAACCGAATAGTGGGATCATGCTCTGCCATCCTGAATGCTGAAATAATACCTCCACGTGGTGTAGATACTTGACTAATGCTCCTTGAACTGGCTCCCCTAGTTGTTGTTCCTTGTGTAGATGTAATTTCTACTGTCTTCTTTCTCTCGAAGTTCAGTTGTCTAAATAGTGGTGTTCTTTTTGGTGTGTTAGTCGCGCATGGGTTTATGGGTTCAACACTGAAATTAATATGGATGGGATTGCTTCCTTCTATTACCACTCTTGGACCTCTCGTCTTCCTCTCATATGTTGCACGCAATATTTCCTCAATCTGCTCCATAGTCCGGAGATCCTCTACCTCCTCTTCATCACTTTCCAAGATTTCCCTCGCGGCTATGGATCTCTTCTTGGTGTTCACCTTGCATTGGTAGGGTAATCCACTGTGCATCTTTCTATCTTTCACCATGATCTGCTTGATTTGGTCGTCATCCATCATGATTGGGTCCAAGGCTTTCTCCTTCTATCCTTTATCCAATTCTCCTTCCATTTCTCCTTTTTTTGTCAGTGCTTCCACCCTTCCCCCATGCACGCAAATAAGTTTAGTTGTCAGAATCCATTGTCATTACACCTTTGTTATAGATAAATATCTTAATAGAAGTATACAATGATCCAATATACCTTCCTCGAGGCCCGCATAAAAACTCTTTCTCTACTACGTTGTACGACTTCACAGTATCTACTGCAAATTCTGTTATAAATCCTGCTACAATACTGTCAAGCCAAAAATCTATTGCGTAGGTGAATTTTTTATTCACTTGTTATGACTGGGCGATATGAACTAAGGTCCACTCTAACTGTCGGATCCAATTTGTTGCGTGGATATCCTTCAACCTCAATATCCACTGCTGCAATAAGTGTGGAAAATCATAGAAAAATACTTGATGCAGATCAGTAAACACATACTTCTCAAGGTATTTGTGCGATGCTACTCTAGGGTTTCTATTATCTTTGTGCCCAAACTCTAGCTCCTTTTTCCTTATCCAGCTTTCGATCTCTAGTTTTGTGGGATTCCACGGTCTCAACATCCCCCTTTGGCGACACATTCTCTCACCTTCTTGTCGTCCGATTCAGTATTCTTTTGACCCGCCTTCTACATATCTTACATTCTTGTAAAAAATATTCAATATATCCCATCTACTCAATCCTATGCTTTCTCAACTGACAACGAAACCATTTTTTGGTTGGTTCTCTGAGTTATACCTTTATCATGATTGACCTAGGTTCAAGTCTACTAGGGATCCAAAAAAGCCTCTAAAACTATCGACCCTCCTGGTAAGCCAAAAGGCAACGCAGTACAGAGAGTGCACTGCGTAGTCTCACCCAAGATAGTTCTATGGATGACTGCAACGCTTAGGTGCTTGCAGCCTGGGAATGAGTGGGGATATAGGATAGTAGTAGGTGATCTCCAGTCCATTACTATATCATTCGTCTAATTTAGTTATCATGCCGTTTTTTATTCATGCATGTAAATCAATAGATCTAACTACTTTATCAAAACATTCATCTAAGATATAACCATTGAAAACAAAGACATAACAATAATCATTCCATATAAAACATGATTTACCATGGTTCACCCCCTCCTGGGATACGTCCACAAAGATTTGTCTCTTCAACTCTCTTATTATTGTTCTATCATATATGGTGCCATGCGCACTACAACTCCGTTCATACATTCATCAAACAGACTCCTCGACCTTTACGAGGTTAACTAGATCGCACCAGGCTCCTCATCCTGCGATCTAACCCTCAAGGTCTAGTTACTATTCTAACCTACAACTCAACAACTTACAACAAGGTATCATATTACAGTCATGTTACTGACCTGTTACTCTATCTCACACAAGTAACTCATAACAATAATCAAAAGACACCACACCCCTCCTAGACCTCCTAGGCGTCTATTTATATCTATTTTCTTCTCATCAGCCATTACATTTTCTTACTAAAACCCTAACCTAGTTAGGTCTTCTTGCATGCTGGACTTGCACGCTTCTCTCCTCTACATGCTCATTTTTGTCTAATTCTTTTCCTGCCAGTTGTCTTTCTTTCCCTTCTTCTTACATGTGTGCCTCACATGATTTTCTACCAACTGTCTTTCCTCCCCATCATGCTTCTTCCCCAAAATGGGCCCGTTCCCAACAACCCCATGGAAAAATTATAAAACATGGAGTTATGTAATGGGTTGGGGTTCGATTATGTTTTGTTCGATTTTGTGCTTTTCTATTATGTTCAGTTCTAGGTTTTTGTTCTGGGTTTTCCATTGGTTCTGTGTTTGTTTCTCTATTGTTGTGGGGTTTGCACTTTGTTGTTATTGAACATTACTAAGCAAGAAATACATCTACATAGAATGTGAAAGTTCAAATCAAATATCTCATTACGGATCCTATTGTATAAGTCTTGATATGAAGAACAACTCTGTGTATGACAGTCTGGGGTATGAATATATGATGGATTATTCAGAAACTTAAAATTTTTCATTATGAGGATGAATATATGGTCTCTTTCTTGCTTAATCTATCATGTTTTATGTATTTACTAACTGCATTACTATTTAACAACTTCTGTAATGTATGTGTTTACTTTAACATTGCGCACCGCAAATTGTTCATTGTCTTTATCGATACAAGGCTATGGTCTCTTTACATATAAGTATGGAACTGTGCTATGATGTGCTAGATTTGATGATGTGTCCTTTGTCATTCACTTTATCACACAAAGTCTCGGCTGTGCTTCAGGTGAGACCTCCTTCCATTGCAGAAGGTTAAATATACCAACACAGCTAGACTACAATGATACCTTTCTTAGTAACCTCAAAGAACCCCGATCTCCAATTCCGCGCCAACAAATGGTTCTGTTTCTGGGACCTGACTTCTGAGCGAGTTTTCAGAGGATGAAACATGACATATTTAAGTCTGACATTGAAATATGGTGGAAATAAGGTGTGACGAGTTTATATTTCAAGAAACTAAGTTACGACAAAATTTTTTGAGGGCTGTGAATGACACAATATTCTATTCCGAACCAACCAATGATCAGTATGAGATATTTTGGATCCGATTCCCAGAAGAGGCCTACCAGTGGCTCAATCGGTTACAAGAAGGGACATAATTTAAATATTCCATCAAGAAAATATTTAATTGGATGATTGAGTGACTCACTACTCTTCACAAGTTGGATCACTAAATTTGACGAGCTGTGGACTTATGGGTTCAAACTACCCTAGAAAGATACATCATTGAATTTTTCGTGGAAAATCACCAGTCATTCTCAAAGGTAGAAGTAGTAATTTACAAAGGATCCGAAGGGAGCTTACTAAGAGAAATTCCGTTGTGGATGAAGATCTTGCTGGTGGAAGAGGGAGTGCTTCCGGTTCCTTTGGTTGAAATGGCTGAGTAAAACCCTTTGCACATGAGGGGCTGGTGACTCAGGCGAGGATACATGAGTTAGAATAATAAAGTTATTGAGGTATGGGGGGTCGTCGAGAAAAGAAGGGTCATAAAAGGGTTGTAGTGCTTGAAAAGAGGTGGCGAGAGTAGATACTAAAGTTGATGAAGAGGCATGATCAAACACGTAAGGAGATCAACCTCGAGAAGAGTCATAAAAGAGAGGTAGATAAGTTGAAAGAGATGTAGTTACATGGAAGGATAACCAACCAATGGTTGAAGGAGAAGTTTGGAGAGAAATATGAGAGTTTTGGAGAGAGTAGACGAGATAGAGAAAATTTGGAAGAAATAATCACGATCGGAGTCACCACCGAAGATCAAGACTTAGTTTCAACCTCTGAAGAAGTTGTGGGAGGATAAACCCCTTGCAATGCCCAGAGTTGTGAAGTATACTTTAGGAACTGATACGATATGGCCTTCTAATGTGACCCCCTAGGTGAAATAATCTTATCCTAAAGACACATGAACCAACCTTGGAAGTCCCTCAACACAATCTTCCAATAAAGTAAATTCTACAATAAACTCTCCCATAATTTCTGTAATTTCTCCTCATTCTAGTCCAACCAGTTCGAGCGATATCAGTAGCAGTAGTCTAGCAAGTTATTTAGTGTTATCACAACGAGTACCTCTAGGATTTATCTTGACAGGGTCCCCAAATCCTCCCATGGCACATTAGCACATCGGATCCCTCACCCGATACCCATAATTCCGAGGTAAAGGGGATGAGGATTTGGAACAACATTGGTTCCTTTGTAAGGCCATCTAGCGGTCTCATGTAACCTTGGATGCTAATAAACTAGTTGATTTTCAGACCAAATTAAGGGGTCGATCATTAAAATGGTATATGAAATCCATCGAACCAGGGAATCCCCAGGGGAAACCATTTCCTTTACCACAATTCAAACAAAAATTTATCGTTGAATTTAAACTACCCGAATCCGAGCAACGAACTCTTTCTAAATTGTGGGAAATCAAACAAAGAGATGGGTAATCTGCCTAGGAGTATAACCAAATATTCAAATATGTGGTAGGGAAATAAGCCAACCCCATTCATGAACACCACCAATGGGAATGGTTCATTCAGGGAATTTTACCATTAACTCAGATTCCCTTAATCCAGTGGCAGATAACTACATTGGGGGAAACCATAGAACAAACCATGAAAATTGAGGCAATGACGGGGTATCCTGGTAGCTTACAGGTAATAAGACCACCCAATGACTATAATATTATGCAACTGCATGGCCATATTTCCTCCTTGATTGATAAGATTCAATAATTTACCGTTCCTAGAGCAGCCCACCCTCAAGTTTGGTGTATTGGTTTCTATACTGAGGGGCATACAATGACGTAATGTCCAAGACTTAGGGGTGAAGGACTCCCCCTGCAACACATGACACCTCCACCAATAGGACTGTCTGGAGGAGTTGCACAATTCGTAGCTACAATACCTTTACATGGCCCGATACAGTACCACACCTTCCCAAACCATCAAGATACTCAAAATAATGACTATTGTGAAATCTACCGAAGTCATTGGCACCCCTCTCGACATTTCCCAATCCTACAAAAATACACCCTTGTTCCAAACACAGTCTACTATGAATTCTATGGGTCACCTACTCACACTGCCAAATAGTGTCACACACTAGATGCTCTTGCAGACATACTAGATCGATCTGCATTTAGGGTTGATGAAGTTCCTCAAGGATTTGGAGGAGGACGTAGAGGTGGTGGAGGTTTCATAGGTGGACGAACTAGCGGAAGAGGTGCAACTTGGTGTTATAATTATGATGAGCAGGGACATCTCGCTCAATATTGTCCTCTTCTGAGACATCCTTGGTGTGCCCACTATAGAAACAACACCCATGCCATCGAGGAAATTCCCAAGTTGATTGATAAATGGGAGGATCATGCAATACAATGAGGCGCCAATTTGATAAATTCAGAGCCCCGACATGTCATTGAAGAAAAGATACCCAATATTAATATTATTACTAGAGGAGGAAAAAGGACTGGTATTTATGTTTAAAACTCAACTCAAAATAAGATCTGCAAGGAGGTACCAGAAGATGTGAGATATGACCCCCTTGTGCAAAAAAAATTCTTTAAGGAAACTGTTGAGATATTCTGACAGGTTTCTAATCCTGCAATACCGATACCTACAGATTCAAGCCATAAGCCTCAACCTAAACTTGTGGAGAATTGTGTGGCACATAACGATCCTCCAGTGAGACCCCACTAGACTATTGAATTGTGATTCCACTTACTTTCTGATATTTTGAATGATGAACAACTCACTAGGGAGTTGCGAAACAAGCTCAAGAGGATTTTCAATATTGAGACGAACCCAAAAGAGTTGTTTGTTTCTCATCTTCCCGAAAGAAATACAGGCAGAATACAAAGAAGGAAGTAGAGATACAAATGGGAATTTAGACTAAATACTCACATCGTCGGTTACAAAATTAATGATGTTATGTTAGATTTGGGGTCCGACGTCAAAATCCTACCAAAGAAAACTTGGGAAGCCATGGGTAAGCCCAAGCTGGTATATTCACCCATTCAATTGTGGATGGCCAATAAATATTGTATGTACCCTGTTGGGAGACTACAAAATGTTGAAGTGGACTCATATGGAGTCAAGACAATGATCGAATTTGAGGTTATAGAAATCATGAGGGAAAATGACCCATACCTAGATTTATTGGGAATCGACTAGGTTTATGAGAATTACGTTGTTATAGATCGTAAGAAGGAACTCATGACATTTGAAGCAGATGGTATGAAAGTAACCCAACCACTAGATCCCTACCGAGGTCCCTGCTTTACAGATCCGATAGAGAGGAATATGGAAGAGGATACCCTGGATCATATCTACACTCTGAATGAAGGAAATCAGGAGGATTATGTTAACCCAACTGCAGATGGCTCAGTAAGTTGGCACAATATGTAGTCTACAAGGGAAGATTCAGAGGTAACAATTGACAACTGGAAACAAGGAAGGTATGAGAAATTATCACAACATTTCACAACTATTAGAGCATCCAGGTGGATTGGATCCGAGGTTAGAGAACACCGTGTGTATGAAGGCACTTTAGATTTGGAAAATTTTATGGTTGAAGTAGATGATAAAGTTGTGCAAGAACAGAGACTTCTTGTATTGGCTGTTGCGTTACGATCCTCTTCATATAGATGGTGGGCCACTCATAAGGGTACTTTATCTTCTTGGAATGAAGCAAAGCATGCCATCTAGCATCACTTTATTCCCCCTTTGCAACTTACTTCGCTGAATCTAAACTAGTTATCTTTGGAATTATGTGATGGGATTTTGGATCCAAGGGAGCATGTAGCACATTGTATTCAGGGATGGGAAGTTGAACAACTACCTTCTCAATTGTGGGTGCATCAATGTATTAATGCATTGGGAAAAAATCCAACTTCTTGGTATATACATGAGGAAGCTCGATGCCAAAAAACTTGTTGGGAAAGCCTTCGACAATAGTTAATTAAAGACTTCTTATTCTCATGTAAGTCCCCTAAAATCACTTTAGCTTTGCAACAGATTAAGAAACTACTTTTTGCTGATGAAGTTAAGACTATACATCCTCTTACTGTTTGTCCTGAACATGAATACCTCCTTCATCATAGTATTTACCCATCCCCTGATCGGTTATCTACGGTCTGCCTTACTATTGATAGAAACCCCAAAGATCTCGATGAGCTTGAGGAACTTAGGCATTCGAAATTTCTCAAATCCAAAGGGACTAGGGAGGTTAAAGATAATATCCCAAATGATGTTAATAGTTCCTATACCAAACCCTTGGATTTGTGGAAAGTCAATATAGGAACCGGTGAACATCCTAAGCTAACCTCCATTGGAGACTATTGGGATGAACATCCTAAGCTAACATCCATTGGAGACTATTGGGATGAACATACTGTGACATAGATACATGCTCTGTTGCGAGAATATAAGGATMTGTTCCATACAAATTTCTAAGAACTAAAAGGTATTAAGGGAGATTTATGGGAGATGAGGATAGAGTCAAATCCTAAATCAAGATCAGTCAAACATAGGCCACATCAGCTAAATCCCYGAGTTAAAGATAAAGTGAACAYGGAGATTGATATGATGCTCACAGTTGGGATAATTTTCCCTGTCGATAAGGATGAATGAATGAATCCTATCATTATAAAAACYAAGAAAGCTACAGATGATCTAYGAGTTTGTGTGGATTACAGAAGCCTGAACACTGCTTGCGTACATGACCCCTTTCTTACACCCTTTAAGATGAGGTATTGGATCAAGTAGCGAGAAATGAGGCATATTCCTTTACAGATGGGTTCTCTGTATATCATTAGGTTCRAATCRTCGAGGAAGATAAGAAGAAGACTACTTTTACTATTGAGTGGGGATAATTTTCCTACAACGTTATGCCTTTCGGGCTTAAGAATGCCAAAATAGTGTTTTCTTGGATCGTGATCACAACATTCCGCAATTTCATTCATAAGTTCCTTAAGGTATACTTGGATGATTAGATTGTATACAACTTACTTAAAGAGCACATTAGGATATTACAATTGATGTTAGACCACTGTAAACAGTTACAAATTTCCCTTAATCTGTGAAAATGTATTTTCTGTGTACCATTTGGAAATATGTTAGGGAATATTGTTTTCCAGGAAGGAGTGCTAGTCGATCCTATGAAAATTGTAGTTATTCTCAATATGCCTCCTCCTACCACTGTCAAGTAGTTGCATACAACCCTAGGGAATACTAGTTATTACTGTCAATTTATCAGGGGTTACAGGAGCATAACAACTTTGGAACAACTTCTCAAGAAATATGAAGGGTTTTGTTGGACTCAGGACTATGATAAAGCATTCGACTTGCTAAAACAAAAATTGAGCACTGCACCCATTATGACTTATCCTAAATGGAAAGTTGAATTTCATGTCCATATTGATGCCTCTGCTGTTGCGTTAGGTGCCAATATTTTGCAACTAGGGGAAGGAAACTTGAACCATTCTATATACTTTTCCAGTTGCAAACTTTCGCAAGATGAACACAATTACACCACAACCGAAAGGAAAGGTTTGGTTATGGTGTATGATTTACAAAAGTTTAGGCATTATTTACTTAGAATTCATTTTAATTTTTTTACTGACCATTCTGATTTGAAGTATTTGGTGAACAAACCTGTGTTAGAAGGTCACATTTACAGGTGGTTTCCATTGTTTTAGGAGTTCTCTTTTGAGGTCATTGTTAAGTATGGAAAGTTAAATGTCGAGCTAGATCACTTGTCTTGCCTAAAATTTGGAGAAAGTGGTGGACCTATAGATGACCATCTCCCATATGCAGATCTATTCCGTATTAAGACCATTCCTGATTATTTGTCAGACATTGCCCTATATTTGACTATTGGTACTACACTGGTAGGATATTACGCAACACAAAAGAGGCACCTATTGGTTTGGGTAGCATATTATCAACTGATTGCGGGCCAAATCTACAAATTGGAATTGGATAATATCTTGTGGCGCTGTGTGTTAGACCATGAAAGACCCGATATTCTATGGGAATGTCACAATGGAGTTGTGGGAGGACACATTGCCGAAAAGAAAACTGCTAGAAATATATTACAGGTAGGACTATGGTAGCCTACAATATTTAAAGATGCTAAGGAATATGCTCGAGTCTGCGATGTATGTCAGAGAGTGGGAAAACAATCCCATCATGATGAGTTGTCTCTGCACCCTATTCACGCACTACAAGCTTTTGAAAAATGGGTTGTTGATTTCATCGGTTCAATAAATCCTACAACTAAGAATTCGAAGGCCAGATACATAATTACTGAAACTAACTCCCTGACTTGTTGGGAGAAAGCAGAGGCTGTTCAGGATTGTTCTATAACCACCACAACACGATTTATTTTTGAGAATGTTATTACCAGGTTTGGCTTGACTAGTGACTAAGGAGCCAAATTTCTCAGTGAAACTATAGCGACCCTTACCAAAGAATTTTTTATTCAACATCATTAGAGTAGTCCTTATCATCCGCAAGCTAAAGGAACAATTGAATCATTTAACAAAATCTTGGAGATGGGATTGACTAAGGTTTGTTGTGAAAATCAGGATGATTGGGATAAGTGAGTTCTGGATGTGTTATGGGCATATTGGACTACCACAAAGAGCTTAAACACGTAAACCCCATTCCAAGCGGTATATGGACGAGAAGCAGTTGTGCCAGTTGAGTTTCTCACCCCAATTTTATTCATTGCAGAATATTCCAAGATAATCGAGGATGAATAAATTGTTGCGTAGGTGAAGGAATTGATGGAATTTGAGGAAGCTAGGTTCCTATCATATTTTCATCAGAGTGTGGAGAAATCATGATAAAAGGCTTATCATGTTCGACATATAAAGCGTAAGTAGTTTTCGCACGGTGATTTCGTGCTCTTATATGACAACAAGTATCAGAAACACCCGAGCAAGCTCCAAATGCATTGGCTTGGTCCTTTTATAGTTGTGGAAATCCATGAATCCAAAG